>ML335715.1:1171-44523 GCA_005239505.1 Nicotiana paniculata
TTGGGATTACTTGATTCTCCAATAGCATTTCTTCCACGACTCTTAGCAAAATGATATTAACTAAACTACCTGGATCAATCAACACTCTTTTTACGTTAGTGTCATGAATAAGTAAAGATATTACCAGAGCATCGTTGTGAGGAAGCATTAATCCGCCGATATCTGCATCATCGAAGGTTATATCGTCCGCTTACAGATTTTCACGAACCCATTTTCCATGTGTAATTGTGAACTTTGTGGTTGTTTTGCAGACCACTCCATTTACTTCTTCACCTCCGTGTATCACGTTGACGGTTCGTTTTGGAGAGGGAGGCTTTGGGGGCTCCTGCCTATTCTTCATATATCCTTACCTTTATCACTAAACAATTCTGTTAAATAGCCCCGTTTTAATAAATTTTCTACTTCACCTTGTAAAAATCTACAATCCGCAGTTTTGTGCCCGTGATCGTTATGGAATTCACACCAGTGATATGGGTTCCTTCTATTTGGATTTGATCGCATCTCTTTGGTCCACTTAACCTTGTCTCCCATGTTCCTCAATATTGAGACAAGTTCAGTAGTACTTACATTAAAGGTATGATCCCCAATTCGGGTATTACCTCTAGGTCATTCATCTTGATCTTTTCTGGATCTAGATGAGGATGAGACTACGTCTCTTCCTGGTGGTCTATAGTCTGACCTAGTGTTTTCGAACCTGGGACGAATATCACGTCCCGAGGGTCCTAAGTAAGGATCGTACCTATTTTTACCTGATCTTCTGTCTGATTTAGGACGTTTGGATTTGGAATGATCATCATCTCTTGAACGAGCAATGATATCTTCTTTTATTCTGAGTTTAGTACTATACCTGTTATATACATCGTTCCATGTTGTAGCGAGGAATTCTCTTAGACTTTCCTTAAGTCGTCTCGTGGCTTCTGAGCTTTTATCGTTTAGGTTGCTTGCAAATGCCATGGCTGCCCAATTATCAGGCACCCTGGGTAATTGCATTCTTTCTCGTTGAAACCTGTCTACAAACTCATAGAGTAGTTCCGTGTCTCCTTGTTTTATTTTGAATATGTCTTCCATTCTTTTCTCAACTTTTTGTGCACCAGAGTGTGCTTTTATAAATGAATATGCAAGCTCAACAAAAGAGTCAATAGAACTTTCAGGGAGAAGAGAATACCAGGTTAGGGATCCTTTGGTAAGTGTTTCCCCAATTTTTTTGACAAGGACAGATTCAATCTCTTGTTTTGTTAAGTCGTTGCTTTTTACTCCAGTAGTGAAAGCAGTCACATGATCACGTAGTCAGTTGTTCCATCATATTTTTGAACGTCATGCATTTTAAACTTCTTGGGTATAGGCAAGGGAGTCGCACTTGGCTTCCAAGGTTGTTGAGAATACCTATCAACATTAATACCTTTGATAATAGGCGGTACTCCAGGAATTTGTTTGATGCGATCATTCTGCTCCTTCATCTTTTTCTGCATGGTTATCAGTAAATTTTGTAACTCAGAGTTATTAGATATACCTGGTCTCGCTTTGAGAGATTCATTAGGAGTATCTCCCCTTCCTGAGTTTGCCAACCCATATTGAGGATTTTCCATGGTGATGGTATTATTGGGGGCTGGTGTCGGTGGTGCAGGTAACGCTGCCGGTAATCCCCTCGCAAATTCTTGTAAAGCTTGGCTCACATACTCTGCAATCATTTGCTTTACTCGATCTTGTTCCACCGTTGATCATTATTATCATTGTTGTTATTGGATCTTTCTGGGGATTGTTCCCTTGAACCACGTTGGGTTCTTGAAGGTGATGGAACTGGGATTCTATTCCTTTGCTGGTTGTTTTCGTTGGAGTTTGACATAGTTAAGAGGATATCGCTTGAAAATCAAACAAAGATTATCAGATTCCCGGTAACGGAACCAATTTGTTTAACCAAAGAATTAGATACTTTGACTAAAGCTATTTCTAGGATGAACCCGGGTTACTGATAATCAAGGAAATAGAGAAAAACGAGTAATAGACAATATTGCAGAAATATAGAAAAGCAAAGTAGATTGTATTCGAGAATCAGATGTCTTTACAAGCTGTATTCCCCTCCCTTATATAGGAGATTCCTTGATATAACGTACAACTCTTGATATGATTGCCCATTAATGACTAGTTATGAAATTAATGGGGCGTTACAAAGGATAACGGTAATTGGGGTACGGTTACATAACGTACGAGTAATCAAGGATAGGTTCTTGAATTTGCCCGTAGCTTTGTCCAGATTCATTCTGACCGTGCCTCTTCCCTGTCTTGATCAGGTTGAGTTTCCCGTGGCTGATGAGCTCGAGGATTTATTGAATCGTGCCTATTTGTTCTGTACCTCTTCAAAGAATCACATCCAGCTGCCGCGTTCTCCTGTGTCCACATAACTGGCTGAGTTTTCAAGAGTAGGCTTACGTGTGAAACTCTTTTTTACCAATACACCCCCCTTTATATAGTAGGAGAACTCTACTTATGGTAAAATTCTAAATATAGGAGGAATCTCATGATTGGCTAAATAACCGGTCTTGATACGATACATGCCGAGATTTCTGTCACGATCCTTGCCCGATCACGAATATCTCGACTTTTTTCTATTTGAATCAGTAGGCTTTCTTCGGCCTCGCTCGATGCCTACCCCTTTCGATCTCGATCTTGGCTGGTCTCGATCTCAATTGGTCCTCGAATTACAATCTTGGTAATATATCTTCATGTTACGATCTGATATAACATGGGACCGAACATTAGCCTACCATCCTAGTCTCGATTAACCATACAAAATCGGGCGAGCCCAGTTTTGACCGTATACAGATAGTCCCCTCGTTTCTCAAAGATAAGATGATGAGAAACGACATGAATTCTCGGGCTTCATCTTTTCGACTAATGATGTCATTGACTAGCTCGATCATGATGTAAGCAATGAAACATCCCATCGGTTCAGTAACCAAGGCATTAAATTCCTGTCAGCTACTGGTTGACCACTGGGAGACTCTAAACCATCGCCTTCAACCTATAAAACTTCGAGGCTTTGTCTTCATCGCGCTCCGCCTTGAGGAATATGTTCCGACGGTTGCCAACTTCAAGATAGAGAATACCCCCTCGGTGAAGGGCTGGTGCAAACCGATGTCAAGGTACATCTGCACCATCACCGAGGGCCTCCACAACAAAGTTAAAGAGGAGTGAAACTGGGTAAACAAGGACGTGGTTGTTCCCTCTCCTGAGGAATCGATCACCACATATGTAGAGGGGTATCTAAGTGTTTACACTTACCCCTTTACGTTTATCCCCCTGGACCCTGTAATAATTGCTTTCTACAAAAGGCACAATGTTACCCTGGGCCAGATTCACCCATCATTTTGGAGGATCGTCGTCCTCCTCTACTTCTTCACCAGCAAAATCGAGGGATGCTATTTTATCCTCTATCATCTAATGCGTCTCTACAGTCGCCGAATCTATCGAGGACTAATTAAGCTTTCACGACGAGCCAGCAAAGCCCCATTCTCCAGTCTTGACGATACTCGCAATCGAGGTTGGATGGGTAGTGTGTCCGAATAAGGACATCGGACCTGATCCCTACCAAAGATATGTCGTTCCCGGAGCAGTGGAATTTTAATCATAAGTGTATTTGCCTTGAGTGCTCATTTTTCCATTCTTACTTTCTTCAACCGTCGCTTATTTTTATTTTGTTATTACAGTTGTGGCCCAAATTCCAGACCCGATTTGGGAGTTAAGAAGATGGGTCGAGGTCCTAGTATCTCAAAGGCCCTAGTCCGAACGGGCTTGGATGGAGCTTTCCAAAGGTCGATGGGCGGCTCGCAACCACGGTAAGCTTCTGTTTCTTACTTGTTAAACATTTTAGTCGTTCTTAAACTAATTTGCTTTCCTTTCTTCCCAGGTCTAGGGAAGGATGTATCGATGAGGCCTCCTTCTGGCGACGAGGAAGTCCTCCCTCAACCACCATCTCCAAAGCCGGTTAAGGATAAAATAAGAAAAAGAGCCCCGAGTCCCTTGGGCTCGAAAAAAATGAGGCCGGAAAAAAGAATTTGCAAGCCTAAGGAGAATGTCGATGCCTTGTCTATGAAATCGGTCTGTCGGCTATTGGACGAGTCCGAAGATGAGGAGCAAGAAGAAACTAGGTTGGTGGTTCGTTTGCGAGATACAATTCTAGTACAGAAAGTCCTCCAAACCGGAGGCAATCAATAAAGGAACTTCAGCCAAGGTTCTCGAGCAAGAAGTCACTCTGTCCCCGGCGAAGACGGGAGAAATAGAGCTCCAAAGAAAAATCCCCCAAGCATCGGAAGAGGTTCCTAGGGTTGAACCTGGGTGGTCGATATCTTGGACTCTCCCAAATTTTTGATGCCATGATCCAAGAGGACAATTTGTTAGAGGGGCAATGGGTAGATCTCCATGGCTTCTTTGATGGGCTCGAGGGAGCTACTTTCGAGGAGATCACCGATTTTGGAGACTTATCGGTCCCGAGGAAGGTACCGTCGCTGGGGGCAACTGAGTATCCATTAAGCTCGAAGCTGGTAGATCAATTTTGAGCTCTGAGTGCCAACCCTAACCGCATACGAAATTTTTTGTGGACCATCCTCGAAGATGCTCGAGTTTTCACCACCCCCGGATAACTAGGGATATTAACCTACTATTTACTCTCTTTTGCTTAGGTTTTGGGGCAAAAACGCATTAAAGTATTCCCAAAAACTATCTCAAGGTGCTTACTTGCAGATTTTGGATCAAAATGAGGCAAAGAGGCCAAAACAAACTTAAAAAGGAACCAATCTTGCACAAGCCATGAACTCAACAGAAGCGCTGACAGCGCCACTTTTGCGCTGCAGCGTAGGCCTTTTCGCTGAGGCAGAATACTGAGGGAGGTTGCAGAACTAGGTTCAGAGAGTTGGATTTCGGACTCAATTAGGGCCTCTGACAGGGTCACAAAAGCGCGGCCGCGAAACCATTGACGCGGCCGCGAAACCATTGATACCGTTAAGAACGGTAATCAAGGTTCAGAGAGTTAGCAATTTGGGCCAAGCACAAGAACGCGTAAGCGCTCAAATTGCGTGGCCGCGCTATTTTCTATCGCTGAGGCTATCCGAATTCCGTGGGGAGCGGAAACAAAGTTCAGAGAGGTTCCATGAAGTCAAATTTTGAAGTAGCACGGTCCGCGCTCGTAATTGCATGGCCGCGTAAGTCAATCCGCTGGAGTGCCTATTTTTCCGCAGACACATAACCTCCGTTAGGTCATTTTTGTCCAGTAATTTTGGATTTGTATAAATAGTTCTTTTTCACATTTTTAGGTCATCTTACATTTTGTAGAGCCTCGTGAACAGCAACCTTTTTCCCTTTTGAGTAACTTTAGAGTAGTTTTAGCTCATAATCATGGAATTTATCTTTGTATTTAACATTTATGGCTATAATTTCATCTATTCTTTTGATTTCTATCTTGAATATGAGAAGTTGGACCCATTAGCTAGGGTTGTGATCCAATCCTAGTGTGGGTATCTAATGGGTCTTTAATTTTAGGGCTTACTTGTTATTGGGTTAGTGATATTTAGCTTGTTTCATGCTTTATCTATTGAATTTGTGGTTGCAAACACTGATTCGTGACTTTTTTACTAAGGTTATTCTTGAGAAAGATGATCCAAGTCTAGGTAAAATAGGCTAACAAGGAATTGGGGTGAATTCAAGAGATTAATAGCCCCAATTAACGGGTAAAACCTAGAGATAGTAATACCCGACTTGAGCCAATTTCACTTGCACTATAGAAACATCCAATTAGTCTTGAGAAAGCCAATTCGGGCAAAGTCACCCAAACTACCAAGAGGTATAGGGTGAGTAATTGAGTGTGAGGTTATATCACGAACCCA
This sequence comes from Nicotiana paniculata, assembly GCA_005239505.1. NCBI lineage: Eukaryota > Viridiplantae > Streptophyta > Magnoliopsida > Solanales > Solanaceae > Nicotiana > Nicotiana paniculata. The sequence continues at coordinate 7,048 of ML335715.1, forward strand.
GGTACAACAAGTTTGTCCTAATTTCTATATCTCGTTAGGTACTCGCCTTGGTGTAAGTCGCTTCCCTAGTGCCTTTTATGACTGAAGAAAATCCTTATAAAAATATCATACTTAACTTATTCTTAGTAATTATTAGCAATACACTTAGTATAGAATCAAAACAACCTAATATTAGAAGTGTAATTAAAGACAGGATACATAGCTAAGTCGAATAGGAACCCAACTCCCATATTCTAACTCCCTATGAATTTCGATCCTGATCCTATCGGGTAAAAGCTACATCGACCCTCCTTGCCATTCTATAGTGGTGTAGGTAGGAGACGATCACCTTTTGGCGCCATTGTCGGGGAACTTAAACGGTGTTGGCTATCTATTTGATTAGTTGTGTAGATTGTTTTTCTTTCCTTCTATTTTACTAACTTGTGTGTTTAATCGCTTTAGGTACAAATGGTTGATCCTCTCGGCAATGTTATACCGGGGGAGGAGGTAGATGATAACGGGGATGATGAGGTGCATCTAGTACCTCAAGCTCAAAGAAGAGTCTGTCAGGCCAATGAAAATGTCCTAGACCCTCCCCCACCTCCTCCAAGAGCAGCTCCTCGGGTGCTTCCAAATGAGGGATATGCTGGTATGATTGTCCTACCCCAAATCCGAGCGGGAAATTTCTAGATTACAAATGTGATGTTGACATTATTGGAGCAGCGAGGGTATTTCATAGATGCTCCCCATCAGAACGCTTATAAACACTTAAAGGGATTTGTGGATACCTGTTGGGGAAGCAAATAAACAAATGTGTCAGAGGATGCTTTGAGGCTCAAACTGTTCCCTTTTTCTCTTAGAGGGAAAGAATTGGATTGACTAGAAAGACTCCCCAACCAATCCATCTCTACGTGGGATAAGTTGGCGGACAGGTTTATTTCCAAGTCTTTCTCACCCGGACACATGGTAGCTTTGAGGGATGAAATATTAGCATTCAAATAGGAACCAAATGAACCCCTACATGAGATTTGGGAGTGATACATAACGATGGTCAAGGAATGCCCCAATAATGACATGACAGAAGCTATGATCCAACAATCATTTTACCAGGGCATAAACACGACCAATCAATGTGTGGTGAACCAATTGGCTGGGGGAAATTTTATGAACCTGCCTTATGATGAAGCTTGTGATATTCTTGATGAAATGGATGACACTTCTTCAGCGTGGCAAAGTCGTTCAAACGTTCCTCAAGGTGACCCGAATGTGATCAATCTTCATATGGAACTCCAAGACCATGGACAAGCCATTGCTGAGTTAACAACAACTATGAACCAACTTGCCAAAGCACAGCTTCAGCAAATCCAAGGACCAAAACAAGTACATGCAATGGAAGGGGTCAATCTAATGGTCAACAGTCGAAGACAACGTGGCCACCAAATGCAAGGCAACAATGATCAAGCAAGGTGTGAGTGGATACAACAATGATGATTCATATGATGACCAGAGTGAGGATGTGATGTATGCAAACAACTACCAAGGGTAGCGGAGTATTGCTCCAAATCAACAGTGGAGATCTCAAGGCATTAAATTGGAACAATCAAGGGCAAGGAAACTGGAACAACAACAACTCAAGAAATTGGGGGAATAATACTACAGAATCAGGGTGGAAACAACAATTGGAACGGCAATAACAACAATTGGGGTGGAAATGGCAATCGGGGGCTGGGCTTTCAAAGGCCCCCAATGTATCAACAACCCAACAATCCTCTTCCGTATCAATCTCAGGGCCAAAGTTCGTCAAGAAATGATATGGGCCAGATCGAGAATATGTTCAAATAGATGATGGAGAGGACTGCCGAGTCTGATGCTCAAATTGCCTCCCACAATACCTCTATCTGCAATCTTGAAGTCCAAATGGGGAAAATATCGCAAGCATTGAACACTCACCCTAAGGGGACACTACCTAGTGACACGGTAGTAAACCCGAAGGGATGGAACAATAACAATACCAGAAATGCAATGGCGATGACCACAAGGAGTGGTCGAGGTGGTGAAGCAAGTACCTCTAAGCAAAATAGAGTTGTGTGTGATGATGATGAAATACAAAAATGATGATGTTCCTATAGTGATTGAGCAAGTGAATGGTGAAGTGAGGATTGATATCAATGACAATGAGGAGGAATCACAAAATGACATGAACCCGTCCAGGGAATATGTCATGGACATTATAGAGCCGGTGGTTCCAAAATCCACGGCACCTTTTCCTAGACCTCCCCCTCCTTATCCTCAAACATTGGCAAAGCAAAAGAGTGAAAATCAATTCAAGAAGATAGAAATGATGAAAAATTTGTCTATCAACGTGCCATTAGTTGACGCCCTTGAGAAAATGCCGGGATACGCCAAGTTTATGAAAGACTTGGTGACAAAAAAGAGATCCATGGAATGCGAGACATCAAAATGACCCACCAAGTTAGTGCCATTGTACACTCGATGGTTCCCAAACTAGAAGATCCTGACGCATTTACTATCCCTTGTACCATTGGAAATGCGGATTTTGCAAAGGCATTATGTGATTTGGGTACTAATATAAATTTGATGCCTTACTCCGTCTTCAAAACTTTGGGTATTGGTCAACCACGAGCAACCTCAATGAGACTACAAATGGCGGATAGGACTATGAAGCGGCCCCTTGGTATTATTGATGATGTTCTTGTGAGGGTCGACAAGTTTATCTTGCCTGCTGATTTTGTGATCCTCGATTGTAAGGTGGACTACGAGGTGCCTATAATCTTGGGAAGGCCGTTCCTAGCAACAGGGAAGGCCTTGGTGGATGTTGAAGCCGGTGATCTCACCTTCCGGGTGGGCGATGAAAAGGTTATCTTCCACGTGTGCAAGTCAATGAGGCAACCAAATAGTATCGAGGTTTGCTCTTTCGTGGATTTAGTGACGGAAGTGATAATTGATGATACAAACCCAATGATCAATGTGGAAGATCACATAGAAGCGGTCATGTTGAACCATGAGGATGATGTGATGGATGGCTTGGTTGAGTGTACTAATGCATTGCAAGGTATGGGATCCTATCCTTATGGACCCTGTAAGCTCTCCTTGGATTTGGAAAATCGGAAGATTACATCGACAAAGACCTCGATCGAGGAGCCACCAACCTTGGAGTTAAATCCTCTCCCATCACACCTCAGGTATGAATTCTTGGGCCCTTCTTCTACATTACCTGTTATTCTTTTATCTTGCTTAACCCAAGTGCAGGTAAACTCAACTCTTGAAGTGCTCCAAAGGAGAAAGAAAGCAATTGGATGAACCTTAGCTGATATTCGGGGCATAAGCCCCGCCTTTTGCATGCATAAAATTATTCTTGAAGATGATGCAAAACCGTCCGTGGAACATCAATGGAGGTTGAACGAGGCAATGCAAGAGGTGGTCAAAAAGGAGATCATCAAATGGCTTGATGCAGGGGTTATCTATCCAATCTCGGACAGTGTTTGGACTTCACCGGTGCAATGTGTTCCAAAAAGAGGGGTTATGACCATGGTAAAAAATGAAAAGAATGAGTTGATCCCTACTCGGACTGTGACTGGTTGGAGGGTATGTATGGACTACAGGAAGCTGAACAAGGTGACCCGAAAGGATCACTTTACATTGCCATTTCTGGACCAGATGTTAGACATACTTGTTGGGCGGGCCTTCTATTGTTTCTTGGATGGGTACTCAGGTTACAATCATATTCGTATATCCCCAGAAGATCAAGAGAAAACTACCTTCACCTGCCCATACGGGACCTTTGCATTTTGTAGGATGCCGTTCGGATTATGTAATGCACCCGCTACATTTTAGCGATGCATGATGGCCATATTCACGGAAACGGTGGAGGACTTCCTCGAAGTCTTTATGGACGACTTTAGTGTGGTTGGAGACTCATTTGAAGAATGTTGGCAAAATCTTTATAAGGTTCTAGCCCGGTTTGAAGAAACTAATCTTGGGAAGGCCGTTCCTAGCAACATGGAAGGCCTTGGTGGATGTTGAAGCCGGTGAGCTCACCTTCTGGGTGGGTGATGAAAAGGTTGTCTTCCATGTGTGCAAGTCAGTGAGGCAACCAAATAGTACCGAGGTTTGCTCTTTCGTGGATTTAGTGACGGAAGTGATAATTGATGATACAAGCTCAATCATCAATGTGGAAGATCCCATGGAAGCGGTCTTGTTGAACCATGAGGATGATGTGACGGATGGCTTGGTTGAGTGTACTAATGCATTGCCAAGGTATGGGATCTTATTCTTATGGACCCCGTAAGCTCTCCTTGGATTTGGAAAATCGGAAGATTCCACCGGCAAAGACCTCGATCGAGGAGCCACCAACCTTGGAGTTAAATCCTCTCCAATCACACCTCAGGTATGAATTCTTGAGCCCTTCTTCTTACCTGTTATTCTTTCATCTTGCTTAACCCAAGTGAAGGTAAACTCAACACTTGAAGTGTTCCGAAGGAGAAAGAAATCAATTGGATGGACCTTAGCTGATATTCGGGGCATAAGCCCCGCCTTTAGCATGCACAAAATTATTCTTGAAGATGATGCAAAACCGACCGTGGAAAATCAACGGAGGTTGAACGAGGCAATGCAAAGGTGGTCAAAAAGGAGATCATCAAATGGCTTGATGCAGGGGTTATCTATCCAACCTCGGACAGTGCTTGGACTTCACCGGTGCAGTGTGTTCCAAAAAGGGGGGTAGGACCGTGGTAAAAAATGAAAAGAATGAGTTGATCCCTACTCGGACTGTGACTGGTTGGAGGGTATGTATGGACTACAGGAAGCTGAACAAGGTAACCCGAAAGGATCACTTTCCATTGCCATTTCTGGACCAGATGTTAGACATACTTGCTGGGCGGGCCTTCTATTGTTTCTTGGATGGGTACTCAGGTTACAATTAGATTCGTATATCCCCAGAAGATCAAGAGAAAACTACCTTCACCTGCCCACATGGGACCTTTGCATTCTCTAGGATGCCGTTCGGATTATGCAATGCACCCACTACATTTCAGCGATGCATGATGGCCATATTCACGGACATGGTGGAGGACTTCCTCGAAGTCTTTATGGACGACTTTAGTGTGGTTGGAGACTCATTTGAAGAATGTTGGCAAAATCTTGATGAGGTTCTAGCCCGGTGTGAAGAAACTAATCTTGTGTTGAATTGGGAGAAATGTCATTTTATGGTCGAGGAGGGCATTGTCCTTGGCCATAAGATCTCAAAAGATGGCATTGAAGTGGACAAGGCTAAAATAGAAGTCATCTCAAATTTACCTCCTCCGACTTGCGTCAAGGGAGTTAGAAGTTTCCTTGGGCATGCAGGGTTCTACCGGCAGTTCATTAAAGACTTTTCCAAAGTGGTGAATCCCCTATGCAAGCTATTGGAGAAGTATCCAAGGTTTGATTTCAATGAAGAATGCATGAAGGCCTTTGAGATCTTGAAGTATAAATTAACAACCACTCCAATCATTACCGCAGCAAATTGGAGCTCACCCTTTGAGCTTATGTGCGATGCAAGTGATGTTGCAGTAGGAGCAGTCTTGGGGCAACGAGTGAACAAAATATTTCATTCGGTGTATTATGCAAGCAAAACAATGAACGATGACCAGGTTAATTATACAGTGACAGATAAGGAATTGTTGGAAATTATGTTTGCAATGGAGAAATTTAGGCCTTATCTCATGGGCGTCAAAGTGATTGTTCACACCGATCATGCGGCGCTCCGGTATTTGATGACAAAGAAGGACTCCAAAGCTAGACTGATGAGATGGGTCTTGTTGCTTCAAGAATTTAACCGGAAAGGTAGTGAAAATCAGGTTGCGGATCATTTGTCTCGGCTAGAAAAGCAAGGGAGGCCAAGAGATGGTATTGAAATCATTGATACTTTCCCGGATGAGCAACTCCTCTCAGTCTCCATGAATGATATGCCTTGGTTTGCGGATATTGCCAATTTTCTTGTTACCGGCATTGTCCCATGTCAGCTCTCTTCTAACCAAAGGAATAATCTCAAACTGGACAGTTTGGACTATTATTGGGATGAGCCCTACTTGTTTAAAATTGCAATGATGGAGTGATTCGCATGTGTGTCCAAGAGGAGGAGCAAATGAGCATTCTTGATGCTTGTCATTCCTCTCTCTACGGTGGTCATCACGGTGGGGCGAGGACAGCTTCCAAAGTTTTGAGTTGTGGTTTTTATTGGTAAACTTTGTATAGTGAGCTTGTGAAGAGATGTGATAAGTGTCAAAGAGCGGGAGGAATATCAAATAAGGATGAAATGCCCCTCACAACTATTCTTGAAGTTGACATATTTTATGTGTGGGGCATAGACTTCATGGGACCTTTTGTTAGTTCGTGTGGAAATACTTACATTCTTGTGGCGGTTAATATGTTTCAAATTGGTTCGAGGCCGTGGCTTTTCCCAACAATGAAGCCCGGAGTGTAGTAGATTTTCTCAAAAAGAACATTTTCACATGGTTTGGGACGCCTCTGGCAATTATAAGTGATGGGGGGTCCCATTTCTGGAATAGGCCATTTGATACTTTGCATGCTAAATATGGTGTCAATCACAAGATCTCTACTCCTTACCATCCTCAAGCTAGTGGGTATGTGGACGTTTCAAATAGGGAAATCAAAAGCATTTTGTCCAAGACTTTGAATGCCAATAGAACGGATTGGTCAAGGAAGCTAGATGACGCGCTATGGGCTTATATGACTGCATTTAAGACTCTGATCGGTATGTATCCATACCGATTGGTGTATGGTAAAGTGTGTCACTTGACGGTTGAGCTGGAACACAAAGCATTATAGGCCTTAAAGAGGTCAAATCTTGAGTGGGACATTGCAGCAAATCTCCGGGTTGAACATCTCAATGAGCTTGACGAATTTTTGTTTCATGCCTATTCAAACTCATCATTGTACAAGGAGAAGATGAAATACCTGCATGATAAATAGGCCAAGAATAAGGAATTCAAAGAGGGAGATTTGTTCCTTCTCTTCAACTCCCGGTTGCGTCTCTTTCCCGGCAAGCTAAAATCCAAATGGAGTGGTCCCTTCGAGGTAGTACATGTAACACCTTTTGGTGCCCTTGACTTAAAGAACAAAAATGGTGAAATCTTCCGGGTGAATGAGCATTGTGTGAAGCATTACTTGGGAAAGTTTGAATATAGCCATGTGGTGGCTTTGATAAAGTTCAATTGATGATGGTAACCTACGTCGTGCCACGACGTTAAATCAGGCGCTTTTTGGGAGGCAACCCAAGTGATTTTCTTTCTTTTTCATTTTTCTTCTTAGATGAGGCTCTTTTGAACTAACTGGTTATGAGATTTGTGTAGGACTTGTTTGATGCAGTGCATGACGCATACTGAAAAAAAATTAGCTAAGCATGCACATAACCGATGTCGCGCTCCAAATTCTGCGGTCAACGGTGGAAATTACGCGGGGGCGAATTAGTTCAGCAGACGCGGACTTGTGAAACTCAAAAATTCAACTCTCTGAAGTTTGTTCCGCGTCCGCGTTCAAAATTCCGCTGACAGCGGCCACATTTCACAACCGCAACCTTTTTTCCACTGTCAACGGTGTATTTACAACCTCAGTTATTCAGCTTGTGAAAAGCACGATCAGCAGTAAAATTCTGCTGTCGCGCCAGGTAAGGCGGTGTGGGGCCTAGGGTTTAATATAAATAGAGATGCCCTCATCATTTTACACTTTTCTCACTCTACCATTTCACAGCCCTATTTCACTGTTCATCATACTCCTCTTGTGCATCTAAATTCCATCTCTTCTAACAAGTTTACTTCCTACCTCAAATATAGCTACTGGTATGTTCAATCTTTTAATTTTATTTGTAGTTTTTTCTCTTTTTTGTTCTTATTTTTTTATATTTTCTTTCTCATTGGGGTTATCATGGACCTAAAATCAATAGCATGCTTAACTAGTGAAATAAATGAGTGGGTTAGTGTTTTTTAATGCCCAATGGGGTTTTGGGTGTTTAATTTTGCTTGATAATTGCCAAACTTTTTGAGATATATAAACCCTAGTTCATAAACTATTGGTCAGGACCCATTCTTTTCAAAATCCGCTGTCACGGCCCAAATTCAGCGGTCAGTAGATTGCTTCCTTGAAAAAGTTTTTGACTCATAACCTTGTGCAGCAGCGGTTGAATTTTTTATGTCAGCGGTCAACTTTCCTTGACCGCGGTTGTTTTCTTGGACAGCGGAACATGGATTCAGAAAGTTGTCACAATGATTCCGCGACCGCGTTCGTTTTTCCGTTGTCAGGGGTGGAACTTATGCGGTCGTGCCCAATTTTTCGCGGTCATCCGTGAGTATATTCAGAGAACGGGTAGTCTGATCCCCAACATTCTGCCGCCGCAGCCTATTTTTCGCTGTCAGCGGTGGGCTGTCCGCGGTAGCGACTCTTTTTCCACTGACAGCGGTCCTGTTGTTTAACTTCTGCAACCTACATCTGTTTACATCTAATACTTCACTGACTACCAAATGATAATGAGCTTTCATTGATTATATTTGCAGACAATTGTTCGATCTAGAGGTGGCCAAGATAGACAACTCGGAAGGGGAGAGTCCTCTCGGGGACGGGGAAGGGGAAAACAACCAGCAGCACCCCTAGCCCCGAGAAATATAATTGGCAACAAGAAAACTCTCCGGAGGCCCACTCCAGACCCCTCTGAGTCTAACAAGTATGTTCCCTCTCGGGAAATTTCGGAAGGGGAATCTGGCCTAGCTCAAGAGGAGGCACAGTCCTAACCTCGCTGTCTTGTTAATGAGTCCACCTCTATATCCGGCTCTTCGGATAGCTTGGGACTCAGTGATACTTCACTTCCTCCGGCCCCCAGTACAGTAGATCCATCCACCACACCTTCCCTAGTAGAGTTAGATAGTGATGATGATGCCCCATATGATGGTAGGGGTGGTGATACTCAGACAGAAGGGTTAGTGAGGTCCCAGAATCCGGCAGTATGGCAAGACCGATTCATGAGCGAAAAAACTTATCACAAATTCAGAGAGTTTTGGACTCAAAGGTCACTCACATTGGAGAGAGCTTTCATTGAGAGGGATCTTCTACCCCACAAACCAAACGTAAAAAGGCAATTCAACGAGAGGGTGGGGTGGAAGTTCTTCACTAGCAGCTTGCCAGAGGCCAATGAATTTGTGGTCAAGGAGTTCTATGCCAATGTCACCCACATCAAACAGGGCATATACCTGACCAAAGTCCACAATAAGAAGGTTCTATTCAATGGCCTAGCTTTCAATTATTATGACGGGTTCAACGATGAAGATGAGACCCAGTATCTGGAGAAGGTGGAGCTGGATGAGTTAACTCGTCCTTGGCTAGCTTCTATGATTGCTATTCCCGGGACTACTCCAGTGTGGCTGACAGCAGGGGTTCCTATCTTGGGGAACACTTTGAGTTTCAAGGAAAAGGGTTGGGCCACATTTGTATGCAATAGGATAGACCCCACCACTCATTACAGCAACATGCCTATTTCCTGTGCTCTTATTGTGCGGGCTATTATGGCGGGGTTCCCTATCAATGTTGGGAATATCATGGCAAAGGTGATCAACAAGACGATCCAAAAGAATGATCATTCATATCCTTCCCAAACTTCCTAACTATGTACTTCCAGGACCAGGGAGTAGAGGGAAGGGATTATCACACCAAGGTGAAGCCAAAGTTGCCCTTTTCCTGGTATAGTTTGAAAGGCCCGGACAACCCCAAGGCCAAGAGCAAAGTCACCACTCCCACAGGTTCAGAGCCATCTACTGCTGAGGGGTCCTCTGCTGCCATGCCATAGCCTCCCACCGGACCATCTACCTCCATTCCTACCTCAGTTCCTTTCTCTTTAGCATACCCTCAGACTTCTCTGAGGGTAAATCTGACACTGACAGGTATCAAAAATTGGTTGCAGGTAGCTTCATCAATGCTAACTGGTCTATCCACTGCCGTAGCAGCCCATGCAGCCCCAACCCAGATCCAGTTGCCTCCATCATTAGAGGAAACTTTGAGGAGCTTAATTGACAACCAAAAGAAGATCTTGGAGTCCATAGGCGCATATGAGAAGGAAATCAAGTCCATGGGTAAGGCAGTGAAGAATATGAAGAAGAGTCAGGATGAGCTGAAGAAGGAAGTGGCCAAGCTCACTACAGCGGGTGCTATCCCCTTTGATCTACTCATAGGAGTGCCTGCCCCTGCAGCTCATCCAGCGCAGCCATCACGGATGCCATAGCAGGAGGCTACCAGTGCGCCGGTGAGGAGAGGGGTGATCCCCCAGACAGAGGATATGGAGATCCAGCTGGAGAAGCCCGAGGGAGATGCATCAGCCCAGCTCTAGGATCCTGCCATTGACCCACCTAGTGACCCAGCTCCTATGCAGACAAAGGCATCTTAGGGAGTTCTTTTTTACTCTCTTCCCTTCCCCTATTTTATTTTTGCATTTAGCATTGAGGACAATGCTAATTTTTATTTGGGGGGTGGGGGGTGGGGGTGGCCTCATTTGATGATTTGGATATTTTGATGATTTTTGGTTTGTAATAACTCTCAACATTATTTTCCTTTTCTTTATTTTCTATTCCTAGTACTTTAGTTCCATACTTTTTTATCTTTTGTATGTATATAAAGTTTCCTTTTCATGTATATATTCATCCCCCTCTTATGTATATTCGTCTTGATCCCTTATTGTACATATTCATTTTTACTTTCCGCATTTTTACTTTATAACTTCTTTTATAATTCTCCTTTATAGTTTAGCTTCTCATTTCCTTTAGTAGCTTCTTTGTGAACTTATAGCTTCTTTTTAATTTTTCGTGATCAATAAGCCTTTGGTTTTCTTAATGTCACGGTTCTTTTCAAGGGTGTAATTTGTGTGAACCGGGTGTCTCTTCCCTACGATGGATGGCGTGACGACCTTCTTAAGGGATTGAGCCTGTTTTTCTTTTTGTTTTTGTATTTTTCTTTTATTTGGTATTAAGGAATAAATGTGACTCGAGTAAGCTTCACTTGGCACCAGCATACTTACCTTTGACCTCATGGTTAAAGACAAGTTGTAGACGAGACTAGCTCTAGTTGTGATCCTTAGAATCTTGAGTTGTCTAAAACTGTCATGAAGTGGTGTTTGTAGCCATATGTGAGTTTTCAATCTAAGCTAAGGTTGTTGTGGGCACTCGACTCTATTCTCTTTAACAATCATGTGGCTTGAGGTGAGGTTTTGAATTGCAATCCCAAGTGTCGTGCCAACAAGTCTAGAACTTGCCCCAATTGTTTTTCTAGGAAAAATTCTAAGAGTAGCTCGACTTGAGAAGTGATTATAGGCTCTCCTTAGTCCCATTTGAATTTGAAGACTTCCATAGCCTACCATTATAATATCCTTAGTCAACTCCTTTGAGCCTAATACTTTTCGTTCAATAACCACATTACAAGCCTTCATCCGTTCTATAATGACCCTCTCTTGGCACCCAATCTTTCCTAAGCATTCATGATGAACAATAGTCAAAAACATAAGTTTGAAGGAGAGACAAAGAAGTGCAAAGTGATGAAAGGTTCAAAGAACAAAAGGAATTTATGAAAAGGAAAGGCAAGAAAAAGATGAAAAGCCAAAAAGAAACATATCAAAAAGAAAAATAAAGGTTCAAAGGATTCAATGAAACAATGTTGAAAGGCTTGGAATGATGAGAAAAGGAGAAAAATGAGCGTTAAATAGAAGAAAGAGTGACAATGTGTCTCTCTAAGTCCCCCAAGGAAGGAGAAAATTACTCAAAGAGTCAAGAGAACATGAGTCAAATTGTAAAAATGGAGTGCTTAAGGAAAGATGATACAATCATAGTATGTCCGAATTTGATCCAAAAAACCTTCATTACATCCTGTTAAAGCCCTATAGGATCTCAAGTTGAGTGGGCTTACATTAGTGGTGATATACATGAGGGGCAAGCCTATGGTACTTGGAGCCAGACTTGTGGCATTCTTTTGAGAGTGATGAGCGCACTTCTTGATAATCTCGGCTTTGAGCGTACATTCTATAAAGTGAGATGAGCTCATGGAGAGTAGAGGAGAAAGAGTCTGGGATCCACAGTGACCTACATGAGAGAGAGAATCTCTTTGATGAATTGAGTCACTCTTGAAGCTTTTGTGTCACATTAGATATATGGAACTCAGAAAGTCATTGCATAATGTTGTCAATAATGCATTTGTGTCGAGGGTAATTGCTAGTCCCAATTGAAGCTTGATGAAGTTACTTTTGAACAGGTGAATTTCTACTTTCTTTTCTTGTGGAGGTGGGAATTACCTTATTTTCTTGAGGACAAGCAAAAGCTTAAGTTTGGGGGAGTTGATAACTAGGGATTTTAACCTACTATTTACTTCTTTTGCTTAGGTTTTGGGGCAAAAATGCGTTAAGGTATTCCCAAAAACTAACTCAAGGTGCTTACATGCAGGTTTAGGATCAAAATGAGGCAAAGAGGCCAAAACAAAATTAAAAATGAGCCAATCTTGCACAAGCCATGAACTCAACAGAAGCGCTGACAGCGCCACTTTTGCGATGCAGCGTAGGCCTTTCCGCTGAGGCGGAATACTTAGGGCGGTGGTGGAACTAAGTTCAGTGAGTTGAATTTTGGACTCAATTGGGGCCGCTAACAGCATCATAAAAGCGCGGTCGCGGCGGAAATTCCACTGAGAGCGGTAATCAAGGTTCAGAGAGTTAGCATATTGGGCCAAGCACAAGAACGCGGTCGGCGCTCAAATTCCGCGGCCGTGCTATTTTCTACTGTTGAGGCGATCTGAATTCTTCTAGGAGCGGAAACAAAGTTCAGAGAGGTTCCATGAAGTCAAATTTTTAAGAAGCGCGATCCGCGCTCGTAATTTCGCAGCCGCATAAGTCAATCCGCTGGGGTGCCTGTTTTTTCGATGACAGCGGAACCTCCGTTGGGGCATTTTTGTCCAATAATTTCGGCTGTGTATAAATAGTTCTTTTTCACATTTTTAGGTCATCTTACATTTTGTAGTGCTCGTGAACAACAACCTTTTTCCCCTTTGAGTAATGTTAGAGTAGTTTTAGCTCATAATCATAGAATTTATCTTTGTATTTAACATTTATGGCTATAATTTCATCTACTCTTTTGATTTCTATCTTGAATATGAGTAGTTAGACCTATTAGATAGGGTTGTGACCCAACTCTAGTATGGATAAATGGGTCTTTAATATTAGGGCTCACTTGTTGTTGGGTTAGTGATATTTAGCTTGTTTCATGCTTTATCTAGAATTAGTAGTTGCAAATAATGATTCATGCTTTTTTGACTAGGATTATTCTTGAGAAAGATGACCCAAGTCTAGGTAAAATAGGCTAACAAAGAATTGGGCTGAATTCAAGAGATTGATAGCCCCAATTGATGTTTTAGACGTCAATACCGCACAATTATACAAGTTAATTGTGAGGTACCCAATTTTTCGAGTGTTATCGAAGAACCTGGTTCTTCTTGATGTACTTACTTCTACTGTTGCGGAATATTAAAAGCAGTAAAGTAAAAATACAGAGATTTTTACGTGGAAAACACCTAGCTCAAAAGGTGAAAAAAATCACGATCTACTCCTCAGTAGGATTTTCTCAAACACTTCACTAAAAAATCTGAGCCAAACGGACTTACAAAATAAACTCTTTAGTAATCCTAGGACTAACTCTAATCCCTTTGTAGTAACTAGCCCCAAGCTAATTTCTACAAGCTTCAAGTTAACTCTAACTTGAACAATGCGTACCTATTATTGCTTCTATGAAAGCTGAAAAGATACAATATTAAAACTCCTACTACAATCAACTAGACTCAATAATTAATCAGATGGAACTGGTTCTTCTAGTTGAACTGTAGCCTTTTAATTAGGGGTGGGCATTCGGTACTTCGGTTCGGTATTTAAGAATTTCGGTTCGGTATTTCAGTATTCGGTTTCTCAATTGTGTATACCAAATATCGTACCTAAATATTTCGGTATGGTTCGGTATTTCTTATTTCGGTTCGGTACGGTATCAGTTTAATATTCGGTGGTGATAAAGAACAACGAACAACAAAAGTAAAAAAACATGCTCGTTGTATTGACAACTTCAATGCTGCTCACTGAAAAAACATGCTCGTTGTATTGGCTACTATATTCACTGGACTGGAGTTATTAGTCACTAAGTTTTCCCATGTTGTCAATACAATCTTTTAACACATTCACAAGTACTACCCCTTAAATATATTGAATGACTTTATTCACAAGTACGTTCACAAGTAAGAATTATAAAGCTCACAAGGGCAAAGAGCCAAAGACGTTCCACAGTTCCACTGGACTTACAGTCCACTTAACAGTCAAAGATGTTCCACACTTCCGCAGTTCCACTGGACTTACAGTCCACTTAACAGTCCAAGACATTCCACACTGCCAGCAAAAACACCAACTGTTCAGTTACAAATTACAGTCCAACTGTCCTGTTACAAATTACAATTACAAATACCAGTTACAACCCAAATAATAGTCCACTTAACAGTCCAAGACATTCCACACTGCCAGCAAAAACACCAACTGTTCAGTTACAAATTACAGTCCAACTGTCCTGTTACAAATTACAATTACAAATACCAGTTACAACCCAAATAATAGTCCACTTAACAGTATGCTAAATTGCTAATTTGGAGCACTAAAATGGAGCAGAACATAACAAAAACTCTGCAAATCTTTTCTCTGAAAATGGCTGCAAATCTTCTCTGAAAATGGCCAACCAAGCACGGGGAATGATTGCACTTGAACCTAAATAATATATAAATCATAAGATAGAATATTATTTTTTGATGATAATAAAATAAGACTACAAAATTATATCACCAAACAAATAGTGTATTAAACTTACCACTCAAGTTTCAATTTGCAACTATACATCAAGCAATGCTAGTAGTGTTTCTATTATTGTTCATATCTAAAGATAATTCGATCAAATATGTCAATTACAATGACAAATAAACAATTATGATATATTAATTTGAACTAAAATACACACAAAATATTAAAGCTTACCAAGCTCGAGTTCCTCAAGATACTTCAAGTCTTCTTCAACACTAATAGGATTCTTCTCTTCTCTAAGCCAATCTTGAACACAAATAAGAGCTTGCACACATTTAGGAGTCAATGAACTCCTAAATGGATCAAGAATACGGCCACCGGTGCTAAATGCGCATTCCGACGCCACACTAGAAATTGGAATAGCCAACACATCACGAGCCAACTCCGAAAGAATAGGAAATCTAGGAGCATGTGTTTTCCACCAACTTAAGATATCAAATTCTTCACTAAAAGGCTCTTGTTCTTCACTAATGTATTTATCCAACTCGGATTTAGCACCCCCACTTCCGTTGTCTTCCTTTTGTTTCTTCAAATGAAGCTTCATCCTTATTAATGATGCAGTTATAAGACTCCCACAAGATGTATTAGATGTGTTATTAGATGAAGTAGAACTAGATGGAGATTGAGGAAAAGATCTAGTTGAATACATTTTTAGATACTTTTCAAACAAAGAATTCATATAAGCATACACCTCAGCATTTATTTTCTTCTCCTTTTCCTCCCCAAAATGTTCTTCAAGTGCTCCCTCTACATATTCAAATTTATTACGTGGATCCAAGACGGAAGCAATAAAAATCATTTTATTCATTTTTCCAGGCTCACCCCAATACTTCTTGAACTTTTCTTGCATCCGCTCAGTCATTTTTCTCAAATTCTCATCCTCACTAAGTAAACACATTTTCAAATGACAATACAGTTTAGATACATCCTCAAAATGAGCATTACAAGTAACATAACGTGTGAAACTTTTTTGGTGAGCTCGTGAAATCTTGCAAGAAACTGTATCACATTCCTCACATTCACCCAATCATCAGATTCAAGAGGACCTGCACTACTACCATCTTCTCTAGAACATTGAAAAGCAGAAAATCCATCATCAAAAAGATGAAACTTGTCAAAGGCCTTTTCAAAGTTTTGTGTCGTATCCAACATCAAATAGGTGGAATTCCACCTAGTATGAACATCCAAACACAATGTTTTGGTACATTCTACCTTTACATGTGCACAACATTGTTTAAACTTAAGGTCCTTGCAGGCGAAGCTCTCACATACCTCACAATATCTCTAACACGTGAGACAGAAGCATCATTTTCCTTCAAACCATCTTGCACAATTAGATTTAATATATGAGTCATGCACCTCACATGAATATGTTTACCACCCATCATATTAGTTTTCCACATATCTAACATTTTAGACAATTCTTTGACTGTGACATCATTTGAAGAAGCATTGTCCACAGTAATAGTGAATACCTTGTCTAATTTCCATTCAAGCAAACAATTTGAAATAGCTTTAAGCATCTCTTCACCCTTATGACTAGTGATAGGGCAAAAATTTAGTATGCTTTTATGCAACTTCCAATCCCTATCAATGAAGTGAGCTGTCAAACACATATAATTTATTCTTTGTAATGAAGTCCATGTGTATGTTGTGAGGAAAATTTTTGGTTGTGCTTCTCTAAAAGACTCTTAGATTTTGCTTCAATTCACCGTAAACTTCATAGCAATCCCTTGTTATTGTTCTACGGGAAGGAAGATGAAATTGTGGTTGAGTTTTTCTCATAAACTTAATAAACCCTTCATTTTCTACAAAGTTAAATGGTAGTTCATCAATAACTATCATCTCAATTAAGGCCCTCCTAACCACTTCTTGATCAAATTTCCAAAGTGATCCTTCATCACTTTGGCAAGATTGAAAATTTATCCTTGTTTGACTTTTATCTTTATCAATGTTAGGTGGGTATTCTTTGCATCTAGTCAAATGAGAGTTCAATCCGCTTGTTCCATTCTTAGATGAGTAAAAAGCTAAAGCTTGCTTACAATATCTACACTTTTCTTTACCAACCCCATTTACCTCAACTTTATCAAAATGATTCCAAGCCTTGGATCTAGGTTGCATGACTTTTCTTTTCTTAGAATCTTGAGTATCAATGGTGTTGGTGTTGCTATCTTGAGTAATAGGTAAGCTTTCACTTGAACCGGCAACACTGTTTAAACTTTCATCTGCCATCTATACAAATAGAGATAGTATAAGATTGTGTGATCCTAAAATCTTAAAATCCTAAATATATATTACATGTCACTTTGACTTCTGTTGCATACACTAACAGCATTTTAAACTTGGCTCCCCTTCACAACTTAGACAACAATAGGAACAGACTAGTATAACTTAACAGAGAGCAATCTAGTATAATTAAGCAAAAATCTAGTAAATATAGTATTGACAATTTAGCAATTAAGCAAAACAAAATGAAGTCGAACGGACAGTGTTCACAAAAAAACACAGAAATTCTTAAATTCACTTTTTGAACGAACAGTGTTCAGACAGTGTTCAGAAATCATGTTGACCTAAATTCTTACAAATTCAATTTTCCTTAAACACATAAATTTATAGACACACAACTTTAGAGTGACCACACATAAATTAAAGTTCAAAACTAAAAAATAGAGACCCGATTTACAAAATACAAAAAGAAATCTCAAACAATCACAAAATAAAGATCATAGAAAATTCATATGAACCTGGCCGGACCGTTGAGCATCGAAATAATCCAATCCAATGATTGAGTGAGGAGTGAGGAGAGAGGAGTTGGAACTCGGAACTCGAAATCACCAACAACACAGCAACGTGAGAGGGTTGACTGACACAGCGACGCCCAGATCGGAGACGGAAATGGTGACTCTATGAGACTATGTCTATGACTGCCCGACTAAAGAATTGAAGATGAGAGAGTGAAAGTTTGGTGTTTGGCTGCGTGGGTGAAGAGGAAGACAGAGATAACCTAATTTGGTGTTTGGCTGCCTGACTGGTGCGTGGCTGCGTGGGTGAACTCTGGTCTCTGAAGTCTGAAGAACTGAAGAAAAAGATAACCTAATTTGGCATTTGCTAAAAATTAAAATGGACTAAGAGAGTAAAAGTACTGGGGTCTGGGCTTGGCAGTTCTATAGTGTGGGCTTGGGGGCGGGCGTTGCTTGGGGTTGGGCTGGGTGGGTAGATATAGGGAGGGTCCAAAAAAAAGTCCATAAAATTTCAATATGTCGGTATACTGAAATACCGAAAATTTAAAATTATAATACCGAAAACCGAACCGAAATACCGAAAATGTAATACCAAATTAGACCGAAATACCGAAAAAAATCAAAACCGAAATGCCGAATTAGTTCGGTTCGGTTCGGAATTCGGTTTTCCGGATTTTATGCCCACCCCTACTTTTAATCACACAATGATTCTACTAGCAAAATAACTCTGGGAACTTTACTTTCAGACTTTGATTCACTTCAGCTTTTGTGCGTGTAGAATTCCAGCAGAAATACATCAAGTATTTATAGAGTCAATTGAGCTTGTCGTCCAATTCTAGTCCAACTCTACCTGGGTGAACAAATTCGTACCAAACTCAACTTCCTTTCTTTTGTTACTTTCCTTGCTGAATTCGACTTCAATCTTCTCATCAGTTTGCAACCTTTTCGCATTAGGAGACAATCTCTTGGTTCATTGATATTTCACATTCACAAATATCTCCTATGCATATGCGGTTCATGTGCCAGCTATTCAGTTCAAGATGTGTGCTCTTATGGACCTGGTTCAACTGGTCAGCCATTTGTCAATCTTCAAAACTATGCAGTGACATGGGTCAACAAATTCCCCCTTTTTGATTATGACAAACTCTGTGCTTAATCCTGTAGACACTTTCAACACTTTGTATGGTTTTAAGCATTAATCATAGAGAAACCAGGTTCAATAGGTTATAAATAACACTTTAAATTTTTTTTTGAAAAGTTCAGCACATTCTTCCCCCCTTTGGCATCATCGAAAAGTTTGCAAAATGATACACTTACCAAATTTATTAATTATTACCCATGGCCATTGAGGCAACTGCAGGTGTAAAGCATGATTAATCAACACAAGAAGCCAACAAATGTTAGCTAACTAAGAAATTGAGACAAGTCAATAACTAGAAGAAAAATTCATTGATTAGTAACAATTATCAACCACCATATAGAAAAACAAAAACAAACCAACCATGAGCAAAAAATAGAGTAAAAATAACTGAAACTGAACAACTGGTCTAAAGAAGGGTTTTGGAAGCTCTGGACAGCCTAAGGATGGGAAGGTGCAGAGGAGGTTGTGGTCTTGGATTGTAGGAGAGAAAGCATCTGCTGAAGAACACCCTGGTTCTTTTCTTTCTCCTTTTCTAGTTCAGCCCTAAGAGCATACCGCTCAGCTTCAACCTCAATCACACGAGACTTCAAACGAAGGATCTCCATATCCTAAATCTCATTTTCCTGCACTAGAGTTCTAACTTTGTTGTTGACTGGTTTCTTCCTAGATGAACCAGGTTCATCTACAGGAACATTGACATTGTAGTCACATGTCAGCAAAGTTTCCTTCCCAAAATAGTCTTTGGCAGTAGCCATCTCAGCCTTCTTCACTGGAACCCCAAAATGTGCAAGCACTGCTGTCAGAATGAAGCCATATGGAATTGCGTGTGCTTTGGTTCCATTCACAACTCTGTCAAAGAGTTGGATGATGAAAGTCGGCCAATTTATTTTCTTTCCCCTGTACAAGAACTCCATCAAGGTCAGATCCATATAATTTGCAATGTGCCTTCTTTCTTATCTAGGCAGTAGGAACTTGATGACGAACTCTAAGAGTAGCTTATGCTCTGGCTTCATTTCACTCTTTTAAACCGGCCTAGGTTCAATATCCTTCTCACTATCACTGAAGAATCTTGTGATGTTGATTGTTGAGGCCATCCCATCTAGACATGGCCATCTTTTCCTTGTGTAGTCCTCATAGCCTTCAGCTGGTATGTTCAGAATAACGCCCATTTCTTTAGCATCAAAGGAAACTTCAATTCCTTTGACCATGGAGGTGACCCTGCCTTCCTTGACAATGGAATTTCCCATGAATTCTACCAACTCAGCCCTTTCCAGCCTACCTTTCATGCGAAAGACCATGTCCTTCTAGCCCTGCACCTCTAGAGTTTCCAGCAGATATTGCATTCCAGGATCCTCTAGATCCTTCACCAGCTTACCCTTCAGTATTGCTCTCTTTCCAAACATGGTAACTTTGTCAGTCACCTCTCCTATTTCCTTCTCCTCCTCACTACTCCAGTCTGTATCATCATCCTCTTTCTCAACAATTTTCACTTTCTTTGGCTTGGCCCTGGTCCTCTTAACAGACCTTGTTGGTGTGACATCATTCTAGCTGACTTATTTGAAGAAGCCTTAGCCTTTGTGGGTTTTTGTGTCTCAGCCACACCTGGAGCAGGTTGCTCCTCCTGTTGGACCAGGTCTAACGTCGTCTCTTCAATCTCAATAGCCTCAACAGGCTCTCCAACTTTTGCTTTTCCTTTTTCTGCCCTCTTCTTCTTGCTCTCTTTCATATCCTTTTCCAATTTATCTTCTTCATCTCTTACAGTGCTACGAGTAGCTCTTACTTTTGGAGCAGGAACATCAGCAACTTCAAAAAATTTTCTTTTCTTTGAAGGAACTGGGTGAGTTGCCTTCTTGGACTTCTGAGTCCTTCTTTTCTTGGGATTATAGGACTCCCTCAGTTTCTTCAGCCTTTTAGCCAATGTTTCTTCCCCAGATGAACCAGGTTCATCTGTTCCTTTCTTCAGACTTGCAAGACCTGCTACAGCCTCCTCAACTATGCTTCCCCCTAAATCTGTGACGTTTTTTCCAACAGTTTCAGGAATGGGACCACAGATAACCGGCGTGGTACCATCCTCCCCAGATCCCCTCACAACTTCTTTTCCCTCTCTCTCAATAATTCTTTCTTTTCTACCACCCCTCTGCCTTTCAGGCACTTCAACATCAATAACATACCCAACCAATACGAATCTTTTATCAGCAGAAGTAAATTCAGAATTGATTTCAAGATTACCTTTTTCAGAACTGATTGAACCAGGTGCGTCTTCCTCATTGACTGATTTAAAGGATTCACTGGACGAATCTGACTTAGTACCTTTGTCCTCTTTAATAAGATCCTCCAAGAATTTTTCCCTAGTCCCAGAAGCAACAGATTTTCGGGCAAGAACTTTGACACGACGATTCTTGGGGGCAGGAGTAGGGTTTGGAGTGGGTTCAGGAATGGGTGTATTTTCAGGGGTTGATGAAATTTCTGGTGATTGAGAACTGTATACAGATGGAGAATTGGAGACAGAATCAGAATTTCCTCCATCATAATCACGATTAAGTGATGAAGTAGAAGAAGAAGCTGGTGGTGGTGAAGACATGATTATGTATTGTTAGGAAGAAAAGGCGAGTAATCAATTGTTTGGCTTATGTAGAATGAGTTGAACTTGGTTCGAAGGTTGCTTTATGAAGAGAAGAGTAATGATGACCTTTTATAAGATGTGGCTAGGGAGATTTCAACATGCAGAATGTGTACTCAAGTAGGATTTTAATCGCTGAAGGACTGACTTGATTAGACATTTAATTTCCCCCTAAAACTAGGCTAATTAAGTGAAGACTGGACTTCTTGAAACGAGTTCAATTTGGGTGATTACGAAGTATTTGAATTTAAACCAATTATGGAAAGAATCCTGCTCATGTATGACTGTAATTGAATTAATAGATGGAGAAAAGTACGTACCTCGTCAGTCAAATGAATCAGCATGGATGAACCAGGTTCATCCTATTAGAAATCTTTAAATTGCCTCAATTTACAAAGATAGAAAAACATCATTAGCATCCAGGGAATCATATAAACACATGGCACAAGAGTATGGCCATAAAGACATGATGCTCAGCAATTATTAATCTGATTAAGTACCTAATTAAAATATTCTAGCCAAAGTTCATTTTTTTTTCAATCAAGTGATTTTAATCATTCCTAATTCCAGCATGTTTCTCTCAAATGCTCCCTACTAAGTGTTTTAGTGAATATATCAGCAATTTGATGATCAGTAGCACAAAATTCGATTGAGATCATTCCCTTTTCATAGTTATCCCTTAGGAAATGGTGCCTAACATCTATGTGCTTAGTCCTCTTATGATGAACCAGGTTCTTCGTCATACTAATAGCACTAGTGTTATCACAGAAAATAGGAATGCATCCCACATCAATACCAAAATCCATGAGTTGTTTCTTGATCCATAGCAACTAGGCACAGCATGAGGCTGCCACATATTCAGCCTCAGCAGTAGACAGAGCTACTGAATTTTGTTTCTTGGTAGCCCAAGACACAAGGCATGAACCCAGAAAGTGAGCCATACCTGAAGTACTTTTCCTGTCAACCATGAATCCTGCATAATCAACATCAGCATATCCTACAAGGTCGAAATTACTACCTTTAGGATACCAAAGGCACAAATCAGTAGTGCCTTTCAAATATCTCAAAATTCTCTTTACTGCAGCGCGGTGGGACTCCTTTGGATTTGCTTGAAACCTAGCACACAATCCCACGCTGAACACAATATCAGGTCTGCTGGCAGTGAGATATACTATAGACCCAATCATCCCTCTGTATAGCTTCTGATCAACAGATGAACCAGGTTCATCCACATCCAATTTTGTAGCTGTGGCTATGCGAGTGTCTATTTCTTTTGAGTCTTCCATTTTAAACTTCTTGAGCAATTATTTCACATACTTTTGTTGGTGGATCATTGTTCCATTTAGGTTTTGCTTAGTTTGCAAGCCTAAAAAATTTTTTAGCTCACCCATCATACTTATCTCAAACTCACTTCCCATTAGCATAGCAAATTCCTTGCTCAATTTTTCAGAATTCGCCCCAAATATAATATAATCCACATATATTTGCACAACTAGGAGATCCTTACCCTTTTCCCTTAAGAACAAGGTAATATCAATTTTGCCTCGTTTGTACCCATGTTCTAGCAGGAATTTTGATAATCGTTCGTGCCATGCTCTTGGTGCTTGTTTGAGACCATGTAGAGCCTTTTCGAGTTTGTATACGTGGTCAGGTGACTCCTTGCTTTCAAAACTTGGAGGCTGCTTGACAACTACATCTTCCTTCAGATATCCATTGAGAAAGGCACTCTTAACATCCGTCTGATGAAGAGTGAATTCCATGTATGCAGCAAATGCTATAAGAAGTCTGATTGCCTCCAGTTTTGCCACAGGGGCAAAGGTCTCATCAGAGTCAATTCCTTCTTCTTGATTATACCCTTGAACAATTAATCTTGCCTTATTCCTTGTAACAGTTCCATCCTCATCGAGCTTGTTCTTGAAGACCCACTTGGTGCCAATCACTGATCTGTCTAGTGGCCTGGGTACCAAGTTCCATACTTGACTTCTTTCAAACAGATTCAGCTCTTCTTGCATGGAATTTACCCAGTCAACATCTTGTAGGGCTTCCCCAATGTTCTTTGGTTCGATCATGGATATAAAGGCATCAAACGCACACATATTTTTCAAGTATGATCTTGTTTTGATTCCGGATGCCAAATCTGTTATGATTTTCTCAAGAGGGTGAGAACTCTGATATTTATGAGGTTTAAGTACCAGTTGTTCATTTCTAGACGATTCCATGGTGTCTTGTTGCTGTGGAGCAGGATCAGGGCCAGGTTGTATATGTTGAATTCCCCCTGTCATGATGCTTGGGGTAGTTGAACCTGGTCCATCACCTGTTCCACCTTCCATGCTTGCTTCAATGTGATCACTGCTTCTTACCAGTCCAAGCTCCTCATCTTCAGGTTCCTGTCTCTCAGCAAGAATGTTAGTTTCATCAAAGACAACATGTATACTTTCTTCTACACACATAGTTCTTTTATTATACACTTTATAAGCTTTGCTATGTGATGAATATCCCAAGAATACTCCCTCATCACTTCTGGGGTCAAATTTTCCTAGGGAATCTTTGCCATTATTATGCACAAAACACTTGCATCCAAAAGCCTTAAAGTGGGACATGTTGGTGTTTCTCCCTTTTAGTAATTCATAGGGAGTTTTCTCTACCAGAGGTCTGGTCATGCATCTATTGATTATGTAACAAGCAGTGTTTATTGCTTCAGCCCAGAAACTGTGAGGTAGTTTGCTAGATAGAAGCATGGTTCTTGCCATGTCTTCAAGAGTTCTGTTTTTCCTTTCAACAACCCCATTTTGCTGTGGGGTTCTAGGAGCAGAAAAGTTATGATTAACACCATGTTCATCACAGAACTCAGCAAACTTAGCATTCTCAAATTCAGTACCATGGTCAAATCTTATTGATGCTATTTCATGTCCTAATTGATTTTGAGTTTTCTTGACAAATGAGGTGAACATATCAAATGCGTCATCCTTAGATGCCAGGAATAAGGTCCAAGTGAACCTTGAATAATCATAAACTAGCACCATCACATATCTCTTACCACCTCTACTCAGAGTTCTCATAGGAACACATAGATCCATATGAACTAGTTCCAACATCCTGGTGGTACTGACTATTTTCTTACTTTTGAAAGAGGACCTTACCTGCTTCCCCCTGGCACATGCCTCACAAACTTTGTCCTCCTTGAACTTAATGTTAGGAAGTCCTACCACTAAGTCCTTAGAGACTAGTTTGTTAAGCTGAGTTAGACTCGCATGACCAAGTCGTTTGTGCCACAGGAGGGGATCACTGTCCAACACACTTAGGCAAGTGAGTTCATTTTCAGACAGTGTGGACAAGTCTATGACATAGATGTTATTCATTATTTTTCCCTGCAAAACAATCTTGTCAGTAAACAGGTTAATTACAAAACACTTTGTGGAAGTAAAAGCAACCAGGTTACCTCTGTCACACAGTTGTGATACACTGATCAGGCTATATTTCAAGTCATCTATTAGATACACATGTTCAATGGATCGTGTGTCATCCTTACCTACCTTACCAACCCTAATGATTTCACCTTTCTTTCCGTTTCCAAAGGAGACATTTCCTCATTTGAGACTTTTAAGTGAAAGGAACTGTTCCATGTTCCCAATCATATGCTTTGAGCAGCCACTATCCAAATACCAAATTTGGTTGCCTCCTCTCACTTGAACCTACAAAAGAATCATGGGTTAGTCTTAAGAACCCAAACTAATTTGGTTCCTTTTCTATGAGAGAATGGATGAATCAAATTTTTCCTGGCCCAATTTGGTAGCCAAATTTTCCCTTTTACAAACCGCTCATTTCTTCGACTGGCCTGCTCTTTTGCAGTACACTCATATTTGTAGTGCCCAGTCTTACACAATGGGTGCAGATTTTATTCTCAGGAATGGTGAGATACTTGCTTTTGGGATCCCACTTGGGCAATTGACTTCAAAGATAATCCCTCTCATGTTGCTACTGTGATTCTCTTGAAGCCATATCAAGGCATTAGAAGATTTATTCCATTTACAAGTTCGATCTAATTTATGTTTGACTTTGCCAAGTTCTTCATTAAGAGTTCTTATCTGTTCATCCTTGGCATACATATTATCTTTTAATTTTTCTATGTTTTCTTCTAACATGATATGAGAATAATCAACAACCTTTTTACTGGATCCCAGCTTTAGCTTTAAGTTTTCAGATTTTAGTTCTAGAATCTCAGTTTCAAGTGGATGAACCTGGTTCAACAAGTCAGTGTTTTTCGTTTCAGATTCACTGACTCTGATTTCCAGGTTCATGCACTTTGTTTTTAGCATTGCACATTCTTTAGACAGTTGATCCTTCTCTTTGGTTGTTTCCTTAGAATCATCCATGAAATCAAGTAGCAACTCAGGGAGTTTTTCCTTAGATAGGAACTTTACTTTGTTTTTAAGATGGGAGATACTTACCTCTGGTTCTTCATGTGATTCCTCATCAGATTCTCCAATTGCCATGAGCTCCTGATCTTCAGTCTCCCCATCTTCTGATTCCTCATCTGAACTTTCCCCCCAAGCAGCAACCATAGACTTTGTTGTGGTTTTCTTGGGTTGGACCTGTTCCTTCTTCCTATTCCTTCTTTTATATCTCTCCTTTTTCAATTCTACTTCCCACTGAGGACAGTTTTTGATGAGATGGTAGTCTTACCACATTTATAGCATCCCTCGTTGGTTGGCCTTTCTGGGGCTTTTGATTTGTTGTAGTTTCCTCCTCTAGAGATGCCCTTCTTCCTCATAAGAAAGTTTCTGAATTCTTTGGTGATCATGGACATATCATCATCTTCCAGATCTGCTCGCTCAATGATTCTTAGTGCTAGACTTCTATCCTTCTTTAGACCATCCATCTTCATTGTCTGACTTCTCAGTTCATAGGCAGTGAGGTTTCCAATCAGCTCATCTAATCTCAAGGTTGCCATATTTTTGGATTCCTGGATAGCAGTGATTTTGCTTTCCCAGGAAATAGGCAAGACCCTTATTAGGATCTTCTCAACCCTATCCTCTTCAAGAATTACTCTTCCAAGAGACTTCAGTTCATTAGTCAAAGTTGTGAACCTTGTGTACATCTCTTGAATAGTCTCTCCTTCTTTCATAGTGAAGTTTTCATACTAAGAGTATAGTAGAGTACCTCTTGATATTTTTACCTGAGGTGTTCCTTCATGGGATACTTGAAAGGTATCCCAAATCTCTTTGGCAGTGGTGCAGCTTTGGATTCTGCTGTACTCGTCTGGACCTAGTCCACACACTAGCCATTTTTTGGCCTTTGCATTCTTCTCCCATTTCTTCAGATCCTCAGCAGTGCAATCAACTATAGTCTTTGGTATATCTATACCTTCAGCAGTCTTTATCATGGTAGCTAGAGGACCATCAGTGACTATGTCCCAGAGTTCATAGTCTTCTCTAATCAGGCGGTCCTTCATCCTGTTTTTGCACCAAGAGTAATACTGACCATTGAAGAGTGGTGGCCTTGCAGTTGATTGACCTTCCCAATTTCCAGATGGTGCACTCATCTTGATCTTCTCCAAGGTGTTAGCCTTTCAAGGATAACCTGCTCTGATAGCAATTGATGTTTTAGACATCAATACCGCACAATTATACAAGTTAATTGTGAGGTACCCAATTTTTCGAGTGTTGTCTCAATAGAAGAACCTGGTTCTTCTATGTACTTACTTCTACTGTTGCAGAATATTAAGGGCAATAAAGTATAAACAGAGAGATTTTTACATGGAAAAAACCTGGCTCAAAAGGTGAAAAAAAACCACGACCTACTCCTCAGTAAGATTTGCTCAAACACTTCACTAAAAACTCTGAGTTAAACGGACTTACAAAATAAACTCTTTTGTAATCCTAGGACTAACTCTAATCCCTTTGTAGTAACTAGCCCCCAGCTAATTTCTACAAGCTTCAAGTTAACTCTAACTTGAACAATGCGTACCTATTACAATTGCTTCTATGAAAGCTGAAAGATACAATATTAAAACTCCTACTACAATCAACTAGACTCAATAATCAATCAGATGGAACTGGTTCTTCTAGTTGATCTGTAGCCTTTTAATCGCACAATGACTCTGCTAGCAAATTTACTCTGGGAACTTTGCTTTCAGACTTTTGATTCACTTCTGCTTTTGTGCGTGTAGAATTCCAGCAGAAATACATCAAGTATTTATAGAGTCAGTTGAGCTTGTCGTCCAATTCTAGTCCAACTCTACCTGGGTGAACAAATTCGTACCAAACTCAACTTCCTTTCTTTTGTTACTTTCCTTGTTGAATTCGACTTCAATCTTCTCATCAGTTTGCAACCTTTTCGCATTAGGAGACAATCTCTTGGTTCATTGATATTTCACATTCACAAATATCTCCTATGCATATACGGTTCATGTGCCAGCTATTCAGTTCAAGATGTGTGCTCTGATGGACCTGGTTCAACTGTCAGCCATTTGTCAATCTTCAAAACTATGCAATGACATGGGTCAACACCAATTAACGGGTAAAACCTAGAGATAGTAATACCCGACTTGATCCAATTTCACTTGCACTATAGAAACACCCAATTAGGCTTGAGAAAGCCAATGGCAATGTCACCCAAACTACCGAGAGGTATAGGGTGATTAATTGAGTGTGAGATTATATCACGAACCCAGGTACAACAAGTTTGTTCTAATTTCTAGATCCCTCTAGGTACTCGCCTAGGTGTAAGTCGCTTCCCTAGTGCTTTTATAACTGAAGAAAACCCTTATAAAAATATCATACTTAGCTTATTCTTAGTAATTATTAGCAATACACTCAGTATAGAATCAAACCAACCTATGATTAGAAGTGTAATTAAAGACAAGATACACAGCTAAATCGAATAAGAACCCAACTCCCATATTCTAACTTCCTTTGGTTTCGATCCCGATCCTATCGGGTAAAAGCCACATCGACCCCTCCTTGCCATTCTATAGTGATGTAGGTAGGAGCCGATAACCCCCCTGGTCGGGATTGCCAGTTATTTGAGGGGATTGTTGACCGAAGAAGACCAGACGATGATGAATGTCGTGGGGGCCACTTGCTTGTTCAACGAGGCCCAACACGCACTAAATTGGGTAACCTTCAAACTCTATTTTGTACTCTCTTTGTACTTGTAGATTATTCTTAACACGTTTTCTCTTTCTTTTGTAGGCTTCGGTGTTTCTCCATGAAGCCTTTGTCAGAGTCCGCGATGAGAATAAGGCTAAAGTTCGGAGCCTTACTAAGAAGAACGATACTTACCGGCTCCTCAGCGAAAGACTCCAGGCTGATAGGGTCGCATCTCGGGAGGAGCATACAGACATGGCCGAACAGGTATTCCGAATGCTCCACAATAGTGATGCCGAGTTAGAGATAACAACTAATGATCCAATTCTGCAGATTCGACAGAGGCTCGAGCAAATTGACCAGCGCAGCAAGCAAGTGGATGACGTTCGGGCCAATTCTGATATTTTTAAAGGGAGCATGGATGTCTTAACTGCGATGAAAGATACCGTTTAGGATCAGTTAGAATTGGCTGAGACTCAGCTTTGAGCTAAGAAAGAGAAAAACACGGTGCAGACCGAGAAGATCAAAGAGCTCCAGTCTCAGCTGGACTCGGTCACCGGCAAATTCGAGGAGGCTAAATCTGAAGTGGTCAAGGCCGGCATCCAAGCTGATGAAAAGGTGGCTCAATTCAAAGTTGATGTCGAGTTCATCCAGACCAAATCCAGAAGCATGATCGATCACGCAAAGTGGAAAGCTCGGAGGGAGGCCCTAGAAGATGCTCAAGTCCAAGATTTCGATATTGCGGCCGAGATTGACAATGCCCGAGTAGAAGACCAGGCTCGGAAGCTGGCCTTCCCTAAAGATGAATCCGATGAGCTTGAAGAAAAAGATATCAAAGACGGAGATTCCGCTTCCGATGAGGATCAAGCTTCATATGACTTAGGTTTTTTTTGTCCTTTTCTTTTGTGCTTTTCTTTTTTGGGGCTGCTTTCGGGCCATGCATCCCTTATAAATGATTTTGACATATATATATATACATATATATATATAAAAACTTCTCTTACCTTTTGCCTCATGAAATTATGAAGTTGTATGCTAAGGTCCGAGGTTTAGACAATTTGATTGAAATCGAACTAGTATAGCCCTTAAGTTTTATGATCGGGCGAGGGTCCGCTCGAACTCAAAATAGAGTAACTCTTAGGTTTTTTAGTTGAGTGAGAACGGTCTCTCGAACTCAAAGCAAGGTAACCCTTCGGTTTTTAATAAGCAAAAACAGCCCTTAGGCTTTTGTATTTTTTGTATTAGGCCTATCTGGCCTTTGTAAAAAGATTGTTTATGGCTTTCTCCCCTTTTTGGCTTGAAAAAGTTTTTTATCATTTGTATCTGCAAAATTTGTAATGACTTAGCATGAAATAAGGAATTGTTCGAGAGTTCGAACAGATTTGTACTCATTAGAGTTTTCGAGGCTTGATACTATCGAAGCCTTTTTATGATTTTGCCGAGGATAACCTTTTTAACCGGTTATGAAAAAATTCGAAGGCCTGTTTTGTTACAAAATTCGGATGTCTCCGAACCGTGTTAATTCGGCTGTAGCCTTTTAGTTCGGGATTTTTCCATTGGGCTTATTTTCTTGTTTTATTTCGAGCTTGCCCGAAGTGTCAGTCCCCGAGTGGGGTGGTCGTGGCCTTTCAAAATCTAGGGTTGCCTAAAAGGTCTTATGATCTCGAAGTTTTAATAATTCGATCTAGTTTACTTCTCAGACGGCAACCCACGAGTGTAGGGGTAATTATCTGAACTCTAGTTATGATCGGCCCTTAAGCATGTTTATATAATAGATCGAGAGCATGGAATTGTAAAGTAAAAAAAAATTCTAAGGCATGAGATATCGGCAAGGAAAAATACTTCTCTTTATCAATGATCATACATGCGTACATGTTCTATGCCAGGGCTCGAGCAGACTATGCGGGCACAGTTCGTTTAACCGTTTGGCCCTTACAAATTTTACCTATCGAGACCCCGCTGCTATGAAATAATTTCCTCTCAACAAAGCTGACATTCGAGGGCAATGCCCCCCAGTATTCGAGGTTGATTGAAAAGAAGCCTCAGATACTGTTGAATTGTTCTAAGTTAGCACGATCAATGGTTGCCTCATTAAAAACCTCGTCGGAAAACCCATTTGGGACAAAATCGGTCTAAAGGAAAAAGAGTACAACGCATGCTTTCAGACCTAAGGACTTCATGTCGAAGAATCCATCTTTCTTTCTGATCGAACACCTGCAAGAGTTAGTTTCAAATATAAATGAAAATGGAAGGAGTCGTACCTTAGCAGTAGTATCATTTTAGGAGTGATACGCTCCAATTTCTCGGTAGTTGTTCGTCGTTCATCGTGCCGAGCTTATAGGATCCTTTTCCGGTGATTTCGAGAACCCGGTACGGTCCTTCCAAATTCAAACCCAATTTTCCTTCATTCGAATTTCTGGTGTTGAGGGTGACTTTTCTTAGCACCAAGTCCCCGATGTTAAAATGTCGAAGATTGGCTCTTCGATTGTAGTACCTTTCGATATGTTATTTCTGGGCGGTTAATCGGAGGAGGGCGGCTTCACGTCTTTCATCCAACAATTCTAGGCTCATATTCATGGCTTCGTTATTTGATTCTTTTGTTGCATATCGGAACCTGATGCTAGGTTTTCCGACCTCGACCGGGATAAGAGCTTCAGCGCCATAGACTAACGAGAACGGCGTTGCTACTGTACTAGACTTCGACGTTGTGCGGTATGCCCAAAGAACATCGGGCAGTATCTCTCTCCACTTCTCTTTGGCGTCGGTCAATCTCTTCTTAAGATTCTGAATGATAGTTTTGTTGGTCGATTTCGGCCCGTCCGTTCTTGTTGGGATGATAAGGTGTCGATAAGATTCTTTTGATCTTGTGATCCTCGAGAAATTTAGAAACTTTGCTGCCGATGAATTGTTTTTCATTATCACATACAATCTCGTAGGGCATCCCGAATCGACATATAATGTGGTCCCAAATGAAGTCTATGACTTCTTTTTATCTGACTTTCTCGAAAGCCTGTGCTTCAACCCACTTAGAAAAATAATCAGTCATAAATAAAATAAACTAAGCTTTACCTGGGGCCGATGGGAGAGGGCCAACGATGTCCATTCCTCATTTCATGAACAGCCATGGGGATAAGGCCGAATGGAGCTGCTCTCTGGGCTGGTGAATCATTGGCGCATACCTTTGGCATTTATCACATTTTCGAACGAACTCCTTTGAATCTTTCTCTATGTCGATCCAATAATATCCTGCTCTGATTACTTTGTGGACTAACGATTCGGCACCGGAATGATTTCCACAAGTGCCTTCGTGACTTCCCGTAGGACATATTCGGTGTCTCCCGGTCCCAAACAATACTGCCAACGGTCCATCGAACATCCTTCTAAACAGCGTTCCTTCTTCGGAAAAAGTGAACCGCTGCCTTTTTATGCAGAGCTCTCGACTCATTTGGATCTGATGGAAGCTTCCCGTTCCTTAAGTACTCCATGTACTTGTTTCTCCAATCCCAGGTCAAACTTGTGGAGTTTATCTCGGCATGACCTTCTTCGATCACCAATCTCATGAGTTGTACTACAGTCCCCGAGTTGAGCTCTCATCTTCGACCGATGAACCTGAGTTTGCAAGAGCGTCAGCCTCGCAGTTCTATTCCCGAGGTACATGTTGCAAGGTCCATTCCTTAAATCGATGTAGAGTTACCTGTAGTTTATCAGGTACCTCTACATTCGGTCTTCTCAGATTCAAAAATCCTGTTAACTTGATTTACCATGAGGAGGGAATCACACTGAGCCTCGATGACCTCTGCTCTCAAGCTTTTAGCTAACTCGAGACCTGCAATCATGGTCTCATATTCGGCCTCATTGTTAGTCAATTTTGATGTCCTGATAGGTTGTCTAACTATATTACCCGTGGGAGGTTTCAGTACGATACCCAGCCTGGACCCTTTCGCGTTCGAAGCACAATCCGTAAAGAGGGTCTAGACTCCCGATGACGTACCCGATTTTATAATTGAAAAAATATGAATTGAACAGCAGAGTAAGAATGTTTAAGAGAGAGAATTTTATATATTGTTTTGTTATGCGTGAATCTGATGATTACAAAATGATTGGAATCCCCATTTATATAGTAGGAGAATTCTACTTATGGTACAATTCTAAATACAGAAGGAAATCCCATGATTGGATAAATAACCGGTCTTGATTCGACACGTGCCGAGATTTTCACCACGATCATTGCCCGATCACGAATATCTCGACTTTCCGCTATTCGAATCAATAGGCTTTCTTCGGCCTCGCTCGATGCCTACCTCGTTCGATCTCGATCTCGGCTGGTCTCGATCTCAATTGGTCCTCGAATTACGAGCTTGGTAATGTATCTTCGTGTTACGATCTGATATAACACGGGACTGAACATTAGCCTACCATCCTGGTCTTGATTAACCATACAAAATCGGGCGAGCCCAATTTTGACCATATACAGATAGTCCCCTCGTTTCTCAGAAATAAGATGATGAGAAACGACATGAATTCCTGAGATTCATCTTTTCGACTAATGACATCATTGACTAGCTCGATCATGACTTAAGCAATGAAACGTCCCGTCGGTTCAGTAACCAAGGCATTAAATGCTTGTCAGCCACTGGTTGACCACTAGGCGACTCTGAACCGTCGCCTTCAACCTATAAAACTTCGATTCTTTCTTCATTCAAACCTTTACAACCATCACCTTCTTTGCTTTTGCTCTCAAAGAATTCTCGGCTTTCCGCTATTCGACTCAGCAGCCTTTCTTCGGTCTCGCTCGATGCCTACCCCGTTCAGTCTCGAACTCACCTGGTCTCGATCTCAATTGGTCCTCGAATTACGAGCTTGGTTACGATCTGATATAACAGGGGACCGAACCTTGGCCTGTCATCCTTAGGGCTGTGCATAATTTGATAAATACCGAATTACCGTACTGAAATCGAAAGTTTTGATATTTGGTATTCGATATTTTGATATTCGGTATGGTATTTGGTTTAAGTTTTTAAAAAAATATGGTATTAGGTATAGTATTTGATATTTTAAAATAAAATACCGAAATACCGATACGTACCGAAATATATATTATATTACACAAAATACGTATTATTAATTACAACATTATATAAAAAAAAAAGCTAAAATTTTACTTTCCTTTATTCTCTAAGTTCGTCAATTAACTCTAAGCAAGTAAGAAAACATTTTTAATGATCAAGTTTATTCTTTCATGTGCAGTTTTCTCTCTCTAGGTTGATATTTGCCGATTTTGGACAATATTATTGTCAACAAACGTTTTTAGTTTTGTATTTTTGAGTACTTTAATTAAGAATATTATAGTCTATGACCCTATGCACTTGTTAATATTCAAACCGAATAAATCGAAGTTAACGAACCGAATAAATCGAAATCGAAAAGAGAAAAACCGAACCATACCGAATTTAATTAGGTACGATATTGGTATAGTATTTAAGAAATTGAATACCGAAAATACTGAACCAAAATATCTAAATATTGTACCGTACCGTACCTTACCGACGAACACCCCTAGACATCCTGGATCCAATTGACCATATAAATTCGGGCAAGCCCGACTTTGACCCTATACTAAGGGTGGGCATAAAATCCGAAAATCGAATTCCGAACCGAACCGAATTAATTCGGTATTTCGGTATTTCGGTCTAATTCGGTACAGAAATTTCGGTATTTCGGTATTTCGGTTCGGTATACGGTATTGGATTTTGATACTTCGGTATTTCGGTAAATACCGAAATACTGAATTTTTTTTTTTTTTTAATTTTTTTTACGATTTGTTTTTTAAGCGATCCGCTAGGCATGAAGCTCTTTGTTTTTAAATTCTATTGCTATCAATTGTCCATACTTCGATTTGTAATTCATGATTCTCAATTTGGCTTTCACATTTCTCTTTATATTTTCAATCTCACGATCTGTTAAAACTTGACAAAATAAGAAAACATCGGATTCAAGTTTCTACAGTCTAATGATACTGACGAAAATCTGATACAAAGAGATGGAATCCATTAAAGTCCTTGTTCCTTTTCATCTCCAAATCTCCTGTGTAACAGGAATTTAAAAATAAAAAAGAAGTCTCGGAAAGGTCGATTTGGAAAGATTACCAAAATATTGGTTGCATAGTACCATATTTCTTTAGGAAATTATATTGGGCTTCTCTATCTTTGGAGTAAGAGTGCGAGTCTGCGAGACACGATTATGCTTGTGTTACGTGTAACATGAGAAAAGATTATTTTGCTTCAAACTTGCATCTCTCTGTACTCTGTAGCAATTATATATTTTACAGATATATAATTAACAAAATAATGATTTTGTTTCGTACTTTTTGCCCTCTTTTTTTTACATATTTGTTATCTGCAATCTATTTTTGGTGTTGTCTTTATATCTTTTCAACCCGAAAAGCTACAGATTTGAATAGACAAAAGCTTTATAACATAGATTTGGTTTAAACCGAAACCGNTTAAACTGAAACCGAACCGAAACCGTACCGAACCAAAATAAAAAATACCGAACCGTACCGAAATATTTTGGTACGGTATTTGATATACACAATTGATAAACCGAATATCGAAATACCGAACCGAAATTCTTAAATATCGAACCGAAATACTAATGCCCACCACTACCCTATACCACACTAATTCTAAATTCGCGGGTTCATTCCCTGACCAGTAATTTTTCCATTCCGAAAGCTCAAATTATAGACCTCTCATTCAACTTGAAGGCATTTTATTCATCTCGTCTCATCCCTCGATGGTGATTCTGATTCGGCAATTGAAACAGAAAATAAAATACCAGTTATCTTTTATTAGATTGAATAATAATTATGTAAACTCTGAAACAACAAATACACATAGCAGCACTATCAATTATCCTCCATAAGCGAAAAGCTAAGAGAACCATTCATTAGTATCTGGAACTGTATTTAACCCATTTGGAGAAGAAGATCCCAGTAAA
The DNA here is from genome assembly GCA_005239505.1 of Nicotiana paniculata. NCBI lineage: Eukaryota > Viridiplantae > Streptophyta > Magnoliopsida > Solanales > Solanaceae > Nicotiana > Nicotiana paniculata. The sequence continues at coordinate 42,533 of ML335715.1, forward strand.
TCTTGGAAGCAATAACTGTCAATAGATTCAAACCCATCAAGCATTAACCTATCCAAAAACCCATTATCCGACCCGGATCTGATATCCAAAAACCCGTTATCTGACCCGCGACTGACATCCATTTCCACTTCATCCTCAACAGCCGCCGCCGCCGCCGCCGGGGGTTTTGCTTCCTCCTCCGGTTCAATCGCCGGCATGTGGCCTTCGAACAACGCCATGTGACCAAACAACTTGTCCTTTCGAGAAAAACTGGTACCACAAGAACACTTCCACTTCGTCTCTCCACAGTGTTTCAAATGGCTTTTCAAATCCGCGAGTACCGAAAAACTCTTCTTGTTGCAGCGCGTGCACGAGTACATCTTCGGACAATGACTCCTCTTGAAGTGATTCTTCACGCAAATCGCCGATTTTAACGGCCGAAACTTGCTGTGCGATTTGTTCCGGCAACAACCAACAAACGGGCACGAAAACCTCCTATTCTTCGAACCCGATTCAATGCATTTATCGGGTTTTGCTAATGCTTCGGCTGTTTTGTACTGATTCCCGTGAGCTCTCATATGCATCCGCAAATTCGCATCTCGTTTGAATCCTTTTCCGCAATAATCGCAGAAGTGGATGTGCTCCGCCAGTAGCTCCACCGCGTCCAGCTCAATAATCTCCCAATCGTCGCCGTCTTCTTCCTCTAAAAGCTCCACTTCAGAACCTCTCCGATCAAATTCCGAAAACGTTCTCTTGTGATTCGATTTTGGATTCATTTTCAATTCTGGCGACTGCGGCGGCGGCTGATGATTTGGTGATTGGGCGGAGGAGAGAAGGGCAGCGCCATTAACGATAATCTGATGGATAGCGGAGGTGATTTCGTCGGAGACCATATTCATTTGCTGTTGACCAAGCAAAGTATTGGAGTTGATCGAATCTGAGAGGAATTTTTGGAGGGAATCCATTCGGACTTGGACAGCGGAGAGGTTCAGAAGTGGAGCCCTAGGATCATCTCGGATCATAGATGCGGCGGACATTGTGGTTAAAGGAGGCTTGGTTTGGGCCGGAGTATGACGTAAGTCGCCGAAAAATGACATGTTGTGAATAATTAAATTGAGAGAGCTGTAGGTATATGGAAGATAATGATAGGGTTTTTTTTTTCGATTTTACGGTGGAAATGAAAGTGGGATTTTAATATTTTAGTGGCGTCGTCGCGATTGAAAAATTAGCGCGCACGTTTGAACTGACACGTGTCCAAAAGATACTTTGAGAAAGACGAGAAGAGTACTTTTTCTTTTCTTCTCTTTTCATAGGGGTCCGGAATCCAATTAGGCAAAATTGGACAAATAAAATAAAAATAAGTCAAAAAAAATATAAAATCGAACTATGTATAACGCCACACTATTTGGTGCTATACACTAACGGTAACTGTGCCGTTAGTGTATAGCGCCACATAGTGTGGTGTTATACATACTGAAATTTCTGACAGACAGGTATAACGTCATAGTACCTGGCGTTATACCTATTTTTCTAGGAAAATGTGCCGTCGTGTTTAAGAGAGTCTCCATCCTCCTTCTTCCCCCATTTTTTAATCATCTTCTTTTTCATTTGGTCCCCCACCCCGATTCTGCCCATTTTTTAAAAAAAAAAAAAAAATTTGGGTCCCCCCTGTCACATAAAAGTTGAAGAGTTTTGGTCTCACTTTCGAGTAGAGCATCGTATTGTTGTTGATAAACATTTTCGGAGTCAAAATTCCAATTTATTCGAGATATTTCGTTTTATTATATGTTGAAACTTTAATAATAATGCATATTTTTTTATTTGTATGTGTTCTATTTCGTTTTTTGTTATTTTTTTGCGAAACTAGTGTGTTAAATTTATCCGGTTCGTCTTGTGTTATTTTTTTGTGAAACTAGTATGTTAAATTTATCCGAACTTAATAATTGTTCAGTTTAGATTATTTCTTAGCGTAGTAAAATCTAGACCTTTTTAGCGTAGTAAAATGTAGACCC
>ML335719.1:0-29418 GCA_005239505.1 Nicotiana paniculata
TTAAAGCATTATTTTTTATAAAAACTTTAAAAAAAATATTTTGCAAAATATTTTCGTTTTTTTTTAAAAAAACTAATGCACATGCAGTCCCACTGTTTTAGGAAAGTCTCTTTCTTTTTTCTTTTTTTTTCAGTTTTTACAAAATGAAAATATTTTGTTGAATCTTTTTTTTTTCTTCAGTTTTTACAAAAAAATTGCTTTTCGCGTATGGGTAAAAGGTATGGGTCTTTTTTAATATTTTTCAGTTTAAAATGCTTTAAAAAAATATTTTTCAGTTTTTCAGTTTTTTTAAATCATTTTTTTTTGTAAAAACTGAAGAAAAAAAGAGATTTTGCAAAATATTTTCGTTTTTTTAAAAACTAATACACTTGTAGCCCACTTCTTTAGGAAAGTCTTTCTTTTTAGTTTTTACAAAAAAAATATTTTTCAGTTTTTTTAAAGCATTTTTTTCGAAAACTGAATAAAAAAAATATTTTTTGTAAAAACTGGAAAAAAAAAGACTTTCCTGAAGCAGTGGATTACAGGTGCAATAGTTTTTTAAAAAACGAAAATATTTTGTTGAATCTTTTTTTTTTAGCTTTTACAAAAAAATTACTTTAGAACAAAAGATGCTAAGTTTTAAGCCTTGGGTGAAAATTGGGTCAGAGTAGGTTTTTTAAAACGGATGGGGTAAAAAAAAAATGGGTCGTTTTCATCTGGTGCTGCCACGTGGTACTCCATTCAAAATAAGATATTTTTGTTCAAAAGTATGACGGCAGGGGTATAAATAACCCAATAGTATAACGAAGGATATTCTTAGACCATTTTCGAAAGTACTGGGGTACATTTGGGCCTTTGCCATTTTTCTTTTACTGTTGGTCTTCTTCTTAGAGGGTCAGGTGAGTAACACGAGGTAGTGCTATTAGTTTTTGAACACTTTCTGTAACTAAAACTAAAGACACTCTACTTTAGCATACTTAACGGGTTAAATATGCTTAAGGTTATATTTGAGCGACAAAAATAGACATGCACTCAATGATAAGAGATAATATTGGTCAAAAACTCGTATTTATTTCTTTATTTTGGAAAAGACATGACTAGCCTCCTTTTCAAGAATAAGTGGAAAAGATACCATAGAAATCATTAAGAATTTTCAAAAAATGACTTTTTTTTTATTAGACATAATGTCCTCAGCTTCATTTACTTGCTAATAATAATTTCCAGTTCCTTGACAGTTGAATCACCCAATTCTTCTTCCGCATATCAAGAGAGGGAGAGGGAGAGGGAAAAGCTCAAGCCAAAATGATTCACATTCAAGAATGAAATGCTATTGCTAGCAATGACTTCATCTCTCATTACTTTCATTATTTATAAATATGTTGGCTTTAAGATATTAGGTAATATTAATTAAATAGCAAAGTCGGGATGTAACGTCCCTTTTCCAGCATCTAGACTCATTACACAACTTGGAAAAATCTTGTAGTAATTTGAAGCTAATTGCAGGAGGTCAATTTTTACGATACACTCCGAATACCTGCAACTTAAGTAAAACGATTCTAATGGTAATGCAAAGGAGCATCCATGAAAAAGTTTACATTTTAAAGCTGAGATCCCCAGAACAGTCAGGGGGGGGGAAGATTATAGAACTTATCCTGAAAGAAGCAATAAAGAAATTAAATAATCTAATCATAACTGAGAACACCTCAGGAAAAACTGCTCATTTAAAGTTTATCAAAATCTCTTCTTAGTCAAAAGACAGAATTGCCCAAAAACCAACCAAAAAATTGGTTAGGAAGCAAAGAAGAGTGATTATTTTCTACCAGCTAACCTGCAAGGGTAATCTACCATGGTCAAAACTGCTCCTTATGAGCGTGCAACCTTATACATGTTAGAGCGCACACAGGTTCTATCCAGCGCACCTTCTTCATGGCACAACTCAGCTAAACCGGTGATCATTGCTCGATCCAAAGGCATTGGTAAGAGGAAACCTAATTAACCTGACTAAGCTCTCCTTATGAAGAAGCATAGTGGTGGTGTAACATATATTTGACAACTTCGTAAAATGAAATCACAATTCCGACTGAGGGACCAGCACGAGCAACACGAGGCCCTACTCCAGTAAACAGTCCCTTGAGCCCTCCATCCCTGCATTAGTCAGCATGATTTCAAATTCAGAATCCACTTCATAGCCAGAGAAACTAGTGTACAGACATGCATCTGTTTGAGAAAATTGTGCGTTCCTCTGAACTCGCATGACACAGCCGATTGTCAATTTCCACTACCTATACCCTATCCCTTTCCATTTAAAAGTACAAACAAAATTGGAGGGATAACAATAGCTTTACGGCATTAATACATGCAGTTTGTACGTTATTTTACATGGGAATAGTTCGTTAGACATTTTCTCAAAAAACTGTACCTCCAAATCTCCAGTAGAGTTAGCCTTGTCGTCATTGTCAATGCCCTGGCAGGGTCCCTCTGTAATAAAGAAAAGAGGTGGATAAGCAAACCATCAAATAAATGGAGAAAAAACTAGTCAATTATCACCATGGATCTTAGGTTTAAGATAAAGGCAGCACTCTCTAACCTAAGCTAATTTCAACAAAACCCTTTATTTCGTATGAACATGAAATTGCAACTAACCACCTTGGGCAAAAATAATTACACCGTGTGCCCGGTCATAAATTGTTGAAACCGTTTATACTCTAGAATACAAGCAGAAAGGTCAAAAAACAATTAAATGACAATTACAAGGACGGTTCTCAAGTTTAGGACATCAATTAGAGTTAGCAGATTCCCTAAGCTAAAGTCAACTACATGATTTTCATACCAGATATGCCCTCAAAGTGACCAGAAATGATGCTTGAGCCAAGTGGACAAATCTAAATATCAGTATTATGGAAATGAGGATTTAGACGAAAAACAAACACCTCAATTTGCCTTCTAGTCTTAGCAACATCAAGGGGACATGTTGCAGCAGCAGCAATGCTTCCTGCAACAAAACCAGCAGAAATATTTGCCCCAAGGACACCGGCTGCATTAGGTTCATCTCCCATCAGACTAAGAAGTCGCCTTCTTACCTGTAAATAGACTTATGAGAATAACGTTTGAATCAAATGAAATTCATAAACAGATCAGAATCTAACAAAAGAAGAATTGAATCGTACTGGTTCAAGAGTTGACCAACAAATTGCAGAAAAAGGGACATCACGAGCAAGCTGTGCCCCAAGTCCAGTCCAAAGTACACGATAGCTTTGTACTGCAATAGATAATACTATATCAACTTCAAACAAGAGATTGCAAGAGCATTAATATTTCAAGAGTGAAAGTAAGAGTCAGAATTTTAGAGTAGAGAAGGAAGGAGCTAGAATGAGATGTAAAGGACTTTAAGAAACTCTATATGCTATGTAAAGATTCTACTTTCTGAAGGACCTTGCTTTAGAAAATATTCTTTTATCTGACAAAACTTTTATACTTCGCAAAATACACACATCTCAAACCATTGCCAAGCTATGATTCATTTACTCCTGTTGTAATGTGCTATTGGAGGAGGAACATTTAAAGATCATATCCAATGAGCCTAAAATTGGAAGGGACATTTATAGGAATTTATGTGGATAACACTTTCAATGTTACAATGGAAACTACATTACTATTCAATTTCACTAACAAACAAATTCAACTATCTCTTTTCTATAGCTAGAAAGCAGGAAGTGGAAAAATCGACTTACAACCACTGTTGGTGCTAGTTGTGCTCCTGACATTGGCGATAAGCTCAAACAGGGTCTTCCTGACTCCAGCAGGCTTGTCACATTTGTTCATATCCTTAAATGCCTGTATAACAGAAGAAAGTTAGTAAAAGAAAGAAAACAGTTGAAAGGAGTGGATCATTCATTTCCTTGGCAACTAAAGAGCTACTGGAACACATAGAATGACAAAAATAACAAAATAAGCATCAATGGCTCACAATGTAAAAAAAAAATCCCTACCACCGCTCCCTGTTTCTTTTACCCCTTTCCTCTCCTTTATATATGGTGGACACATTAAAACTTGACAAAGAAGATGTGAAATACCTGCATTCGCGTTTTGGCAAGTTCAATAGGATAGCAACTTGTGCAAGCTAGAGACCGTGCCAACGAACCAGCTAACAAAGGAGTATATGGTGTCAAGCTTGGGGCATTTTGAGCAGTGAACGCCTCTAACCGGTTGCGAAAAATGTCATAGCAAGGCAAGTAAATCCCGACCTGTTTGAAGAGCATCAACACAACATTGTGATTACAACATATAGCTTAAACTCAACTTAAATATGCCAAAAAGGGAATAAGATCTATAGGCACATACTGTTGGTACAGCCAATGCTAGAGCAGCATTTGTGCCTCTCCATAGCCTAGAAATACCCTCCTGCGAAAGGACTCCAGTTAGTGTCACGAAAATTTTAAACAAAACAAACTGCAACATGAAACTTCTGAAACAAGCATGAAAGAAACATGAAGCCTTGAGCAATCAAGACAATCCACAGACTTGAGTGTCTGAAAGATAAGTGAGAATAAATATGCCAACCTGCCGAATAATTTTATAGAAGACATCTAGTGTTCCTTTGTACTGGAAACAATCAGCCGGGCAGATTGATACTGTACCATGTACACCAGCACGGGTACATGAAGGTGAACACCTCAGATCCGCAAACATCTGAGTGAACAAGCAAATAAGTCAACCTCAATTACTCACTACAGCATAAGCAAAGATATATAACTTTCCATTCTTCAGAGACCAATGCAGATAAACATTTGAGATGTGCAATAACTCAGGAAAAAACACTGTAATTAAGACCCTCTTTTTATCTTGTTTTATTTAATAATGGTGGTGTCCGAACAAGCCTATGTGCACCATGATAATCTATTGGGCATATGCAACCTCTCACTAGAACATGCACCGAAGCTTGACTACTAAGATTGTTACTCCAACTCTTCACCATAACTAAATCATGTTTCATCCCCCACCAAGAAAGGAAGTTGTACTTAGCCAATTGCATCAATCTCAAATTTGCAAAGAGGTTTGTGACACAATTAAGAAAACTGACATAGCTTTTTCATTGATCTTTTACAGCACAGCTAACACTTTTGCTATAAATACTTCAACAAAGATAAGTCTAACAGGACCAACACACAAGTCAGTATCCTCTCTTTCTAACTAACTCATTTTCAAATGCTGGTTATCAAGGAAACACATTGGTTTTGCCTGTTCCTTCCACAAAATGTTTTGGGTTGCGGTTAGTACCATAGTTCTCGATGTATGATATAGGGAAAGAACTTCAAGTGGAAGAAGTGAATAAATCCATCTTCGAGAAAGGCAAATTAAAGTATGGCACCAAAAAAGTTTCAACATAGAAAGAACACTGCTGTACCATATTGGGTCCAAAAACTGCCATGCGGCTTGTAATGTTACTCATTGGGTGTGAATAAGCAACTCCAGCTGCTTGTGCTTGCAATCTGGTCTGTAAATTAGTGCAGAAACAGAAATTAGTCAGCTCATCACTTTATGTATGCATGTAATATTGTTCAAATAAAGCAACAAAAACTTGTGGATACAACTTAATGAAAATCAAAAGATAAGTAGATGATGAACAAAATAGTTGGAAAATTGCTGGTATTAAGCATAGAGACCTTGACAACATCAAGTGGATTAACAAGGACGGCAGAGAGAAACGCTGCACCAGCTGCTGAAAAGGCTCGTTCGGACACTCCCAATTGGCCATCCGAGGAGGGGCTGGGATCCTGAGATGGAGGCTGCTGAGGATGTAAGGGTTCAGCCCCATCTGTAATAATTACTGACTCGGACATCAAGGAAACAGTATTATCAATATCAAATACTCTATTCGACTGATCAGTCGTGTCCGTCCAAGAATTTTCTCCACGCTTCAATTCATCCACCATTTTTTCTCTCAATCAAACTAGAACCAAAGATAGATCAACCTGAAACGAATTGTTGCAAGAAACAACCCCGTTTAACAATTTAAGCACTGAAATCCTATGAAATACAATTACGATTTATGAGAAAGGAAAACTTTGACCATAAACCTCACCCCCTTGTTTTTTAACTTGCAATATAGATATGAAAAAGAAAGCAAAAATAGTAGCAAATAAATGGAAATTAGGAATAACAAAGCTAAAAGAGAATAGAACCCACAACCACCCCCCATGGGAAGTGTCAATATAGGATTAAATCGGAAGTTACATCCAAAAGCATTCAAGGTAAGCACAGAATATGTTCTTGCTATAGAATTTATTAAATAAAAAGACCTCAATAACTAATCAAAAGACAACACCTTTAATACCAAATTAGTTGGGGCCGACTAGATGAATCCTTAATATCAACAAATTTGATTCCAATAGTCAAGAATTTGTTTTTTAAGACAAAAGATAAGAAAAATCTCAAGACAAAAAATTCATTTCTCCTCCACCCAAAAATAAAAGGAAATGATTAAAACCAACAAAATCCATGAACTGAGTTTTCAGAATATTGATAGACAACTGCTATTGAGGGGAAAAATCAAACAAATAAAGAATACAAATCAGAGCTTTAACTAGAAAAATGTAAAAAAAAATAATAATAATGAAGGGGAAGAATAACACCACAGGAAAATAATGGGGGAAAAATAAAAGAGGACAAGAAATAACCTCTTCTTGATCTCAGCTTTAATTCAGCAGTTGTGGGAGTGAAAACATCATAGCAAAGATATATTGAATGTTATTTGGGGGAAGCAGTTCCCTAGTTCCTTGGAGAAGAGGAAAACAAGAGAAGAACATATGTCGACACCCGCGGTCCAGAAAAATAAGAGTATGGCCAAAGAAGTCTCTCGAATTAGGGCTGCGTTTGGCACGCCTAAAAATAAGGACCTATAAAAGGAAATTTAATATTTCTGTTTATTTTTTTCAATATTTCAAGACGCACTAAATCAACTAATGAACAGAAAAGAAAATTTATTGAAACATGGAAAGGACCAATAGGAAAAGAATTACCCTTCTAGAAATAGGACTTGGACCCGTTTGGACATAAAACTTGATGGAAGATTTTTTCAAAAAAAAATTACTTTTTTTTTAAATCAATATTTGTTCATAAAATTTTTAATTTTCATTTGAAGATGCATTTTGAAAATTTTCGAAAATTTGAAAACTGCAAAAAGCTGTTTTTTAAAAATTTCATTCAAATCACCCACAAAACTTCAAAAACAACCCAAACTAAAATTTATGTCCAAACACAACTCTAAATTTCAAATACCATTTTCACTTAAAAAAAATTTTTACCATTTTTTCAAATTTTACAATTCTTATGTCCAAACGCCTACTAAGCCGTTTGGACATAAAAAAGATTCCGAAAAATATTTTCAAATCATGTTTAGTTATACATTTAACTGAATTTTGAATATGAGTTTCGAAAAAATGTAAATTTGAAAAAGTATTTTTTACCTCTTTTTCAAGTAAATAATACTTTTCTCTCACAAAACTATATTTTATTTTTGGTGAAATATATGTCCAAACACAATTTTAATTTTCAAATACTTTTTCCTTGACTTCAAGATTTATTTATTTTTAATGTTCAAAGGCCTACTAAGTCTTTACGTTGTCGCTTTTAAAATAGTTCAATTTCTTGTATGACTGCCATGATTCAAATAGATACGCTGTTAAGGAAAACATGTAAAGTTGAAATAACCATTTTCTTTTGTACAATTGAAAACGATGTGAAATTGGCGTAGTTTTTCATCACTATAACTAAACTCGTCTATAGATGGGCATATAAAATTAGATAGTAATCCATTTAATGAAAGATTTACAACCCATGATAAACTTTTTCCTAAATCCAACCCCACTTCCACAACCCCCACCCCTTTTCCTTCTTTTTTCACCAAATCCAAGGGAAGAAAGAGAAAATACATTCACTAAATTTCTTATTTATTTGGACGAGAAAAACGGCGTGAAACAAAACATAAATTAAACATTTGCTTGGACGGGAAAAAAGCCCGAAAATCGTGGTGTAAATGCATGACTACTGGCCGCCAAGGATTGGAAGTTGTAGGGCTTTGGTTTCGCGGCTGAGATTTTAATTTTAGAGGTGCCAAATAGCAGACAATTAGTTGGGTTTTGACTTTTCAACCATTTTACTCTCTAGGTAGTAAGAGTATTAGATATATCCTCTCATATAAATTTAGACGGGTATGACAATAAATTGTGTCGAAAAAATAAAATCAAAATTGAATAATAATGTAACAATCGTAGTATTTGATTTCGAATAATTTGAATGTTACAATCTCTATAAATCCTCTGATTCTTCTTTTCAACAGTAAATAAAAGAGCGTCCGAGCTTAATATTGAATTTTATTTTATTTTAATCTAAGTACTTGAAGCTTGATCTTGATCTTGACATACTTTTAATCCAAGAGCTTGCAACTTGTTCTTGAATCTTCGTCTTGATCTTTTAATCTTTAGAACACTTGAATGCTTATTGCTTTGACAGAAATTTGCAACGTTTGATCCACGAGCTTCCTCTTGCTTCTTGTTATAAGTTTTGGTGTCTTTTTGAGTTATAAAGACCCCTATTTATAGTTGTGAGAGGGAAGAGTTATGATAAGAACAAACTCTTTCCGACCAATCAAATTGAAGTGTGACAAGGTCGCATTTGATTGGCCAAAACATGTCACTTGCACATGTGGCGCGGTTTCATTGGTCCTTTAATTTGACTTGGCATGCCTTGTCATTTTGACACGTGGCACAATCATATTGGCTCTTCTGTTTGACTTGGCGCGCCACGTCATTTGACATGTGGCCCCAAACTGGGGCTCTAGGAGGATGGCATATTTGGCATAATAAAGTGGGCTCATCATTTATAGCTCAATGGATTAAAGTTTATTTATTTAATCCATATATATTGGGCTTATAATTAATCCAATTATATTAGCCCAATAAATTTATTTGAACTAATATATCTTGAATTTTAAATATAGTCCCAATTATTTTACGGATTTAATTTCAATAAAATTTATATGCCTACAAGATGTATGACTAATTAAATGTGTATTAGATATACTTAGATCTATGACTAGGTAGTAGGGTTAAATGTGTTACAAAGACATCTCAAGTGTTGTGTAAGTATTTGGGACACCCTTTTTTATTAACAAAAGGTTGACTAATTAAGAAGGATTAGGGGTGATCCGGGTCAAATTAGAAATAAAGAAACTTTGAGGTCAAATTTAAAATACTAAAAAATAAAAATAAAAACTCATGTCTAATGCACGATTTTCCAACTTTTTCATATTTTCTCTTTCTTCTCTTTTCAAAACAACACCCGATTGTCCCCCAAACTTTCCTATCTTTTTTCTCAAAATCAATCTCCAAACTCAAGTACTATAGAGCTTCAAAAATTGGCTCCGTTCCGTTCAAATTTGCTTTGAAATCGAGATTCCATCATCAAGGTAAGTTTTGTTTTCTTTTTTCTATCATATTGATAAACCCTAAACTTGTTATTTAAGCCCTAAATTAATTTTTGGGGTATTTTTGTATCTCGTTGTTGTTGTGTAGTATTTGTGCCTAAATTCTAGAGTTGTTGTGTAGTTAATATTTTTGACCGAAAATTTGATATTTTTATGTCGTTTAATTGTAGCCGTTGATGTGATTGTTCCACATGCCCATAAAATTAGTTGTTGTGATATTGAAATAGGGGGATATAACTCTATTTTGGATTTGTGGACTACTTTTTTGCCCGGAAATTTCAAATATGTCAGTTAAATGTTTGAAAAATCTTAAGATATTGTTAAATATTTGTGTTGTTATTGTTGTTGTTGTATGTTGTGAAGTTTGTTGTTATTGTTGTTGTTGTATGTTGTGAAGTTATTGCAATACTTATCTAAATTTAGTTAATGATATTTTGAGTTGAGTGTTTGAAACATCTCATTAAGAATTTGTAAAGCAGTGTTCCTTGCTATTTAGGAGGAAAACCTTTAGTTATGCAGGAGGGGAAGGGGAAAATGCAAAGTCCCTATGATTGTGCAGATAGAGGAAAAGAGAAGATGGTATTTTGGAAATTCCTTTTTGAAAAGGTTAAAACTTAAGGCATAAAAGGAAAAAATAAATTTTATACACAGAACAGTTCAAACTTTCAATTACGATTTCTCTTCACTCTATGATTCTCCTTTTTGCCACTTTATATTGTGTTCAACTAGAAAAAAAAACGCACAACCAAGAATCTTTCTATGAGTTCCTAACTGTATGGTTCTCTATGGTATGATGTAATACATTTTCAACGAATAAATTTGATAGGTGTGTAAATATGGGTCGGGACAGGGTGCATTGGTGCATAGATAGATCCACTAAGTCAGTGGAGCTGAAATACCCATCAAGATGTTTTAAACATCTCATTAAGATGTTTCAAACATCTTAAAACATCTTAATGAGATGTTTGAAACATCTTGTTGAGATGTTTGAAATATCTTATATGAGGCTTCAAACATTTCAGAGAGATGTTTCACCAAAGAATACTTAAATATTTATTGTTTTATTTTTTTATGTGTTAGGAACAAATTATTTATTTATTTATTTTATTGGTAGTCGTTACTTGTTTGTGTGTGCAGATAATGGCAAAGGGACGTGTGTCAAAGAAAGGTGGAAGAAGAGGATATAAATCTACTTCCAAAATATCTAGCAAAAGAATTAAGATATTTTAGGAGGATGAGCTACAAAAATCAATTGTAGCTAAAGTGGAAGCAACACCTATTCAGGTAGTAGAAGGAGGGAATGCTGGAGAAGAAGAAAAAGAGAACGAAAATTAAGAGAAAATTGATAAAGAAAATAAAGAGTAAACAGAGAATGTACTAGAAGGGAATGCTAGAGAAGCGAAAACAACGAAAGAAAAAGAAGAGGAAACAAGGAAAGTAAGAGAAGAAAGACAAATGTTGATGAACAAGAATCAAAAGAGGAGACAACAATTGATGAAAGAGAAGAGGAGACATATATTTATGATGAAGCGTAAGTAGAAAATATTGAATAAGAAGCTTCAAGAGAAGAAGAAGAAGAAGAAGAAGAAGAAGAAGAAGAAGAAGAAGTGGCAGAAAGAAGAAAAAAGAGAAAGAATGATAATTCACCTTCTCAATCTGTTGAGATAAGCTTAATATGTTTCAAACATCTCTCTGGATGTTTAAAGTTTATGTCCAGATACTTGATATATTTCCTAGGATGTTTCACTAAACATGACTGTAAAGAAACTTTTTTAATTATTAAATTAATTATTATTTTGCCTTTGATTAATCAACACCTTTAAATCATATACATTATGAGATGCCTGAGGATGAGTCTGACAGTTACGAGATTGAAATCTTAAAGCTTCGATCGGAATTTCCACCCTTAAAGTACAAGATATTTTTAGATGATAATGAGACTTTCAACAAGAAGATCACTGTGAGATCCTCATATGATTAACAGGTATGGGTGAGTTCCGAAAGTTGTTGCAGGATGAAGGCCTCGAAAACAAGTTTAGGAGTAGTCCTTTCAGGATTTTTTTTGGATTTTCTTGAGAGACCACTATTTCAAGCATCTATAGTGTATGACCTTCTACTCCGGAGAGTATTGTCTGAGAAGACCCAGGAGTTATGGTTTGATTATAAAATATTACCAGTTTGTTTTTGCTTTAATGAGTTCTCCATAATGACTTGACTCAACTTTGGACACTCTTACACGAATTCAAAGCTTCAATAGTACCTTCTTGATGGTGAAGAGTTGTGGAAACTTATTGCCAAAAAAAAAGGTATGTGACTGGTAAAATAGTGCTTGAGTTGATCAAATCTGAATCCAAAAAAATACAAAAATACAAAAATACAAGCATGCATTATGCTTGATTTGGTTTGTCCACTGTATTTTATTGGCAAAGAATTCGAAATGTGGTGTGTCTGAAACTACAGTTAGATTGGCCTCCACATAATAGGCTTTCTACAATTATCCATGGGGCCGAAATAGTTTCTGGTTGACTGTTGATTATCTTATGAATGATATAAAAGAGCGTCAACAATCTAAGGGTGACTCGTATAACCTATACAGATTTCTTTGGGGTTTCATATTAACTAAATAAATCTTGTTCATTACTTCTATTTTAGTGTTATTTATATAATTATACCTCAATTGCATACAAAAGACTATCCAATAAGGGGGACATTGACGAGGATGAAGATATGTATATTTGAAAAAGTAGAAAAAGACAGCTCTGGCCCATTTCAAATCAAAGATCATCCGGTAAGGCTCATTCTGATAGATGTTTAATGTTTGAAATATTTAGATGTTAGAAACATCCACATGATGTTTGAAACATCCACATGATGTTTCATAGGATGTTTGAAACATATACACGGGATGTTTGAACATCAAGCATGCCTCTAATATTTTTTGCTTATAATATTTTTTGTTATCTACCCAGGTGGTACACCCATTTCTTTACCCTACAAAGACTGAAAAGGTGAAGCCTTACATCCAAAATCTTTTTATCTTATCTGACAAAGAGGACATGATGATAGATAACCTAGGTAAAGAGTTGGATGACGTGACAGTTTCAAGGTATTTGGGTGGTGCACTTAAGATAGAGAAGGGTAGTGTAACGACCCGACCGGTCGTTTTGAGCTCTAGCGTGTCGTTCAGCGGTTTGAGGCCATGAGCAACTTCATTTCAGGTATTATGACTTGTAGGCGTGGTCAGAACTGAACTTCGGAAAGTTCGGAGTCGAATTAGAAAGAAAGTTCTCATTTCTGAAGCCTTAAGTTGGAAGAATTGACTAAGATTAGATTTTTGAGTAAACCACCTCAGAATCAGAATTTGAAGGTTCTAGCGGGTTCATATGATAATTTCGGACTTGGGCGTATGTTTGGAGCGGGTTTTGGATGACCCGGGAGCATTTTGGCGCATAATGTGGAAGTTAATATTTTGGAGGAAATTTCATAAGTTTGGGTTGAAGTGTATTTCATTGTTATTGATGTCAGTTTGGGATTCCGAGTCTGGGAAAAGATTCGTATGGTGATTCTGGTGTTAGGAGCGCGATCGGAAGTGAATTCGGAGGTCCGTAGGTCATTTTGTAGTTATTTGGCTAAGTTAGAAATTTGAAGTTTTAAGAAGTCCGGCCGGAAGTGGAAATTTTGATATCGGGGTCATATTTCGATTCCGAAAGTTGGAACAACTCCTTAATGTTGAATGTGACTTGTGTGCAAAATTTGAGGTCAATCGGACGTGATTTGATATGTTTCGGCATCAAATATAGAAGTTTGAAGTTCTAAGTTCATTAAGCTTGAATCGGGTTGCGATTCGTGATTTCGATGTGGTTTGATGTGATTTCAAGTCTAGACTAAGTTGAATGAGGTATTAGTACTGGTTGGTAGGTTTGGTTGAGGTCTCGGGGGCCTCGGGCGTGTTTCGGATGCTCAATGGGTTGATTCTTGCCTTGTGAGGATTGCTGGTTTTTGGTGTGAGTGCAGCAGATTTTTACTTTATGCGATCGTGTGAGTGGGTATACGATTGCATAGAAAGATTAGAGGCTGCTGGGATTTGGCCCATGCGATCGCGTGGCAGTCTTTGCAATCGCATAGAGGAAGATTTGGAGGCCCTGGGTTTGGCTTATGCGATCGCGGGGAATTGTTTGCGATCGCATATAGGTAATTTGTGGAGGCTGCTGGGTTGGCCTATGCGATCGCTGGGTCTTGTATGCGATCACACAGAGGTAATTTTAGGGGGCTCTTGAGATTGGCTTATGCGATCGCATGAAGGGGAGTGCGATCTCATAGAAGGGTCGTCTGGTTAGTAAAGTGTTTTAAAACAGAATTTGGACCATTTCTTCTCATTTTTCTCTTGGTTGGTCAATTTTTGGAGAGCTTCAATTGAGGATTTTCGTCATCTATGTCAAGGTAAGTTGTTTCTACTCATTTAAAGTTAAATACATGAATTAGATATGGATTAAAGCATGAAAATTTGTGGAAATTTGGGATTTTTGAAGAAAGACCTAGAATCGGTATTTTTGGATTTTGACCACGAATTTGGGCATGGAATTGGGAATAAATTATATATTTGAGTTCGTAAGTGTTGGGTAATCTTTATCTTCGAAAAAATTCGGAATCCGGGCACGTGGTCCCGAGGGTAATTTTGTCAACTTTCCAAGCGGAGTTAGGAGTTCATATAAATTGATTTTTTTTATAAATATTAGAGTATATTTTCATTGGTTTGCCCGTTATTTGGATAGTGTTAGGGCGTTGTGCATCAATTTGAGTTGTCAGAAGGGCTTGGAGGCCAGTTTTGAATCTTCGGAGCGAGGTAAGTCTCCTTTCTAACCTTGTGAGGGGGAATTGTCCCCATAGGTGAACTAATCGAATATGTGCTACTATTTGTGGGGGCTACGTACGCACGAGGTGACGGGAGTCCGTGCGTAGCTACTATCATGCTTGTGTCTGGGTAGTCTAGGACCCACTAGCATATTTTACTTGTTGTACTTGTAATTTTTCTAATGAAATTAGACTGTTAATATTATCGAATTAGTAATTGAATACCTAAGAAGGTTGAAGTTTATTTTCTTTAATCATCTAGAAAGAGAATTGATTTTTCCTGAGATAATTGTCTTCCTGATAAATCATGTTTTATTTTCCGTACTTGTAACCTTATTGATAAATTTATAATATTTAAAACCTTATCGAACTTGGCTAATAAATTTCCAGAAAAGATTTAAATACCATCTTCGTGTCCATTAAAAGAGAATTGTAACGACCCGACCGTTCGTTTTGCGTTATCGGACCCCGTTCCCCTAAATGAAACTTCCCATAGCGGCTTATTGTGATTTATAACTTGCAGGGACAGGTGGTTCGGGATTCGAAAGCGTTTAGAGTGGTATAGGAACACTTGGTTCCTTAACATTGGCCTTTAAGGCCAAGTTTGACTTCGGTCAATATTTTGAGTAAACAACCTCGGAATCGAGTTTCGACGGTTCCGGTAGCTTCTTATGATGATTTGGGACTTGGGAATATGTTCAAAATGGGTTTTGGATGACCCGGGAGTGTTTCGGCGCCCAATATCGAAATAAGAGTTTCCTTAAGTTCATATTGTGGTTTGGGCGTGTTTTATGTTATCGAGGTCCGAACGAAATTTCGAGATCGGGAATAGTTCTGTTATGTCATTTATGACTTGCCTACAAAAATTTGGTGTCATTCCGAGTAGTATAGGTCGGTTTGGTGCATTGATATCGAATTCAAGAACTTGAGGTTCTTAAGTTTTGATTCTAGGGGTTTTGAGGTGGGATTTTGAGTTTTTGCGTTGTTTTAAGTGTTCCGAAGGCTCGAGCGAGTCCGTATTACGATTTGGGACTTGTTGGTATATTTGGACGGGGGCTCGGGTGGGCCCGGGTGCCTCTCGGGCACCAAACAAGGCCAAAAACCAGCTGAAACAGTTGTTGGTGCACCTGATCTGGTGTGACCGCAGGTGTGGTTGCCCAATCGCAGGTGCGGGACCGCTCTTGCGGTCCTAGCCTCGCAGGTGCGACCCCCAAGTGGGCTGCCCAGTTCTCGCAGGTGCGGGCCCTTTCCCGCAGGTGCGGACTCCTGCTCGCAAGTGCGAGCCCAGGCCTTCCGCAAGTGCGAGCTATTTCTCGCAGGTGTGAGACCACAGGTGCGGTCCTTGAGCCACAAGTGCGGAACCACTGTAGGCAGTGTGTTCTTTTAAAACACGGGAAATGTTCATTTTCTCCATTTTTCTTCCACCATTGACGACCTAGAGAGCTTGGAAAAAAGCCAATCCACCTAGCTACTGATAAGGTAAGTAAATTCTACCCTAGTATTAGTTTAATACATGAATTACTAGTTAAATTAACTATTTAATTAGTGAAAATCAAGGAATTGGGTAGTAACCTAGGGCTTTCGAGAATTTAGAGAATTTCCCGTGAATTGGC
This sequence comes from Nicotiana paniculata, assembly GCA_005239505.1. Taxonomy (NCBI): domain Eukaryota; kingdom Viridiplantae; phylum Streptophyta; class Magnoliopsida; order Solanales; family Solanaceae; genus Nicotiana; species Nicotiana paniculata. The sequence goes on from ML335719.1 coordinate 15,928, forward strand.
TATGAAATCATACAAAAATCATATATTAACGATCTTTAGGTTATGGGTGAGTGCTTCCTTCGAGAATTTTCGGAATCCGAGCATGCGGGCCCGGGGGTAGATTTTGGGATTTCTTCAAGAATGATGAATTGACTAAATAAGTAGGAGAATTCCATGCTTTGAGTATAATTTGATATATTTACGTAACGTTTGATTGGTTTCGAGTCCTTGGGAGACGAGTTTGATGTTTCGGGCGCGTTCTTGGTTCGGGAAGTAGATTCGACACGAGGTGAGTCTCCTTTCTAACCTTGTAAGAGGGGATTGTGCCCATAGGTGATTATAAATGGTTGTTGTCCTTATTTCCGGGGGATATGCACGCACGAAGTGACTAGAGCCCGTGCGTAGCTACTATTATGCCTTGTCGGGTAGTTTAGAATTCACAAGCATGCTTTATGAGTTTATGTGTTATAACTGTAATCTTGCATATGGTCTAAGTAATCTAATATCCTCGAATCTCACATGTGAAGGCCTAAGAAGTTATGCTTTGAAGTTTACATTATTAAATTCTTATATTGTTAGTAGGTTCCCTGCTAAATTATCCAGAATTTCCTGTTAATCATGTATTTGTACGGGAACCTGAGTCGCATGAATGATTCGCGAACGGGGTAGTCCTAACATTATATTAACCCGAGTCGCATGAATGATTCGCGAGCGGGGTAGTCCTAGTATTATATTAATCGCGTCGCATGTTCGATTCCCGAGCGGGGCAGATAGATGCATCTATGGTTCCGGCCGTTCGACCCTCGGCAGTGCACATTTACTTTTCACATCGTATCACCCGTATGTTCACATCTTGTTATATGTTTGATAATTTATGAGAAGCTCTGTAATTGTAACTGTTGATTTTATGAAAAGAGAGAAGGTTAAACAGCTTGTATTCCATAGAAAGGGATGGTGTGAGGTACTAGAGAATGTTATCTGATGCTCATTTCCTTATTACTGTTCATTACTGCTATTACTGATTAGCGTGTATTCACTTCATATTGTCTGACCCTAGTAAGTATCACGTCGGCCTCTCATCACTACTTCTTCGAGGTTAGGCGGGATACTCACTGGGTACATATCTGTTTATGTACTCATCTACGCTTCTGTACTTAATTGTACAGGTTCTGAGGCTGAAGCATCTGTTTACCAGACCGGAGCTCGATTCTGATTATAATTGGACCTGACTTCACGGTGAGTTGCTTCTCCTGACGATCCTTAGCAGCACCATGGAGTTTCTTTTGCTTATTTCTCGTCTATTTCTTTCAGACAGTGGGACTGTATATTATATCTTTTGTATATTATGTTAGTATGCATATAGGACTTGTGACACTAGTTCCTGGCACACACGTGGTAGTTATTATGGATTACGGGTTTGTACATATATTGTCTCACGCCTCCTTATGACCGCTTTTGATTAAAACTGGCTAATTATCCTTTTCGATTTATGCTTTAAGCTTTAAAACTTGGTATATTTTGAAATGTTTAATCAAAAAGAAAGAACCCTTAGTAAATTGAGTGTTGGCTTTCCCGACCACGTTGTTGGGTGCCATCACGACCTGAGTTAGGATTTTGGGTGTGAGAACATGGTATCAGAGCTCTAGGTTCACGTAGGTCTCACAAGTCACGGGCAAACCTAGTAGATTCTTGCGGATCGGTATGGAGACGTCTGTACTTATCTTCGGGAGGCTATAGGGTGTTAGGAAACCTCTCCTTATTTTTATTCTATCGTGAAGTCGATGGTTTACTAAATCTCTTTCTTCTATTCTCTCGCAGATGGTGAGGACACGTGCATCCGATGTTCGAGACCCGGGAGGGGCCGCTACCCCCGTTGTCCGAGGCCGTGGCAGAGGCCGGGGGAGGGCACCGGCCCGAGGTAGGGGACTAAGGTGTCCCACAGCTATTCCAGTTGCACCACCACCAGAGGATCCTACTATAGAAGAGCAGGGTGATGTTCCCCCAGCAAGTCCTGCTCCAGTGGATTTCATGACGACGCCAGGCTTCCAGGAGGTCATGGGCCGTATGATGAGATTTATGGATACTATGTCCCAGGTTGGTTTATTTCCAGCAGATCCTGCCGCTTCTCAGGCGGGAGGGGTAGTCCAGACCCTACTGCCCAGGCTGCAGGCCAGACAACAGCATTACATCATACCCCGGGTACACTGCCTGTGGGTGGGGTCCAACCTGTAGCAGCAGCACCTGAGCCCAGACCAGCTGAGGACGGCGATCCGCAGAAGTTATTGGACATATGGACTCGATTACACCCTCCAGTCTTTGGGGGTGAGCGAGGCGAGGATGCCCAGGATTTCATTGACAGGTGCAGGGACAGACTGCACAACATGAGGATACTAGAGTCCCATGGAGTGGACTTCACTACCTTCCAGTTAAAGGGCAAAGCTCGCAGATGGTGGCAATCCTATATTATCAGCAGGTCAGCAGATTCTCCTCTTGTCATTGGGAGCAGTTCACTCAGATATTTCTAGACAGTATATCCCACCCTCTGAGAGGGAAGAGCTGCGGTATCAGTTTGAGCAGCTGGAGCAGGGACAAATGTCAGTGACAGATTATGAGGCTAGATTTTTAGAGTTGTCTTTCCATGCACTCATGATACTACCTACCGATGCTGAGAGAGTGCGGAGATTTGTAGCTGGGTTGCATGCAGGCATTAGGGCCAACATGGCCCAAGAGGTGGAGATGGGGACTCCTTATCACTGGTAGTGGAGATTGCTCGTAGGATCGAGGGTTATCAGTCGAGGATCAGGGAGCAGGAACAGTAGGATAGGAGAGCCAGATATTCCGGGGATTTCAGAGATGCCCCAGCTAGGGGCAGAGGCCAGTTTGGCAGGGGTCAGCCCAGCAGGCCCCCATATTCAGCACCCCCACCACCTCCTTGTGGTGCTCCAGTGAGACCTTACTTCAGTGCTATGCCAGAGGGTTCTCACCGTCCCCAGTTCAAGGCAGCAGGCTATGCCTCCGGGGAAATGTTATGAGTGTGGGGATTCCGGCCATTTCAGGAGGACTTGTCCCAGGTTTCGGGGCTAGGCAGTGCAACAGGGTTATCAGCCTATGAATCCAGCACCAGCAGTCCGACCACCTAGAGGTGGAGGACAGGTCGGCAGGGGTCGTCCTAGAGGTGGAGGCCAATCAGGGGGAGGTTAGTCAGTTCCTGTTCACTCTGGTGGAGCTCAGTCTGCTTCGGATAGATTATATGCTATTCCGGCCCGATCAGATGCAGTGGCCTCAGATGTCGTGATCACAGGTACTATTTCAGTATGTGGTAGAAAGGCGTCAGTGTTATTTGATCCAAGATCCACCTATTCATATGTTTCAGCATTATTTGCTCATCTTCTGGATGCTCCTCGTGAGTCCTTGGGTTCTCCTATATATATGTCCACACTTGTGGGCGATTCTGTGGTGGTAGACCGGATCTATCGGTCTTGTGTGATCATATTTTGTGGATTCGATACCAGAGCGGACCTTTTATTGCTCTACATGGTCGATTTTGAGGTTATTCTAAGCATGGATTGGCTATCTCCTTATCATGCCGTACTAGATTTCCATGCCAAGACAGTTACTTTAGCCATGCCCGAGCCGCTTAGGCTGGAGTGGAGAGGTTTTTCAGTTAGTGGAGCCAGCCGGGTTATTTCATTCCTAAAGGCTCGACATATGGTCGAGAAGGGTTGTCTGGCCTATCTTGCTTATGTGCGGGACACCACCGTCGAGTCTCCGACGATTGATTCAGTGCCAGTTGTTTGAGAGTTTGCTGATGTATTTCCTTCAGACATTCCGGGCATGCCTCCGGATCGTGATATTGATTTCTGCGTTAATGTAGCTCCAGGCACTCAGCCTATTTCCATTCCCCCGTACCGTATGGCTCTGAAGGAGTTGAAGGGGCAGGTTGAGGAGTTGTTGGCTAAGGGGTTTATCAGACCGAGTGTATTGTCGTGGGGTGCTCCAGTCCTATTTGTGCAGAAGAAGGATGGGTCTATGCGGATGTGTATTGATTACTGCCAGTTGAACAAGGTCACCATTAAGAACAAGTATCCTTTGCCGCGCACCGATGATTTGTTTGACCAACTGCAGGGTGCTAGGGTGTTTCTAAGATTGATTTGAGATCGGGATATCATCAGTTGAAGATTTGGGCCTCAGATGTTCCGAAGACTGCTTTCCGTACGAGATATGGCCATTATGAGTTCCTGGTGATGTCCTTTGGCTTGACTAATGCCCCAGCAGCATTAATGGATTTGATGAATAGGGTGTTCAAACTGTATATTGATTCCTTTGTCATTGTCTTTATTGATGACATCTTGATTTACTCACGTAGCCTGGGGAAGCACGAGCAACATTTGAGAGTTGTGCTCCAGACTTAGCGGGAAAAGAAGCTATATGCTAAGTTCTCCAAGTGTGAGTTCTGTTTGGATTCCGTAGCATTCTTGGGGCATGTGGTATCCGGAGAGGGTATCAAGGTTGATCCTCAGAAGATCGAGGCAGTTCAGAGTTGGTCGCGTCCTACTTCAGCTACAGAGATCAGGAGCTTTTTGGGCCTAGCAGGCTATTACCGCTGATTTATAGAGGGGTTTTCTTCGATTGCAGCTCCATTGACTAGATTGAATCAGAAGAATTCCCCATTCTCGTGGTATGACGAGTGTGAGGCGAGCTTTCAGAAGCTCAAGGAGGCCTTGATTTCAGCACCAGTTCTGGTATTTCCTTCCGGTTCTGGGATGTACACAGTATATTGCGACGCTTCACGCGTTGGCTTGGGGTGTGTGTTGATGCAGGAAAGGAGATTTATTGCTTATTCTTCGCGCCAGCTGAAGGTTCATGAGAAGAATTACCATGTGCACGATTTAGAGTTGGCAGCGATTGTTCATGCTCTTACGATTTGGAGGCACTGCTTGTATGGGGTGTCCTGTGAGGTTTATAAAGACCGCCGCAGCTTGCAGCACTTGTTCATGCAAAGAGATCTTAATTTGAGGCAGCACATATGGCTTGAGTTGTTGAAGGATTATGATATCACCATTCTTTATAATCTGGGGAAGGCAAATGTGGTAACAAATGCCTTGAGCAGGAAGGCAGAGAGTATGGGTAGTTTGGCTTATATTGCAGTAGATGAGAGACCTCTATCCTTGGACATTCAGTCCTGGCCTAATCGCCTGGTGAGATTAGACCTTTCAGAGCCTCATCGAGTTTTAGCACATGTGGTTGCTCAGTATTCGTTATTGGGGGAGATTAAGGCCCGACAGTTCGACGATCCATGCTTAGTAGAGCTTCGGGAGACAGTGGTACATGGTGGTGACAAGGAGGTTACTATTGGCGAGGATGGTGTTCTGAGACTTCAGGTCCGTTTATGTGTTCCTAATTTTGATGGCCTGAGGGAGAGGATTCTAGAGGAGGCACGCATTTCTCGGTATCCGTTCATCCTAGTGCTACGAAGATGTATCGTGATTTGAAGCAGCATTACTGGTGGAGGCGGATGAAGAGGGACATTGTGGAGTATGTGACTAGGTGTATTAATTTCCAGTAGGTGAAGTATGAGCACTAGAGTCCAAGAGGCCTACTTCAGCACATTCCTGAGTGGAAGTAAGAGCGCATCACTATGGACTTCGTGGTTGGGTTGCCTCGGAATTTGCGGAAGGTTGACGCGGTTTGGGTCATTGTGGATAGGTTGACCAAATCGGCGCATTTCATTCCAGTAGCTACTACATATACTTCTGAGAGGCTAGCCGAGATCTACATTCGGGAGATAGTCCGGTTGCATGGCATGCCGGTGTCCATTATATCAGATCGAGGTCCTCATTTCACCTCGCCCTTCTGGAGAGCATTGCACAGTGGGTTAGGCACCCGGATAGACCTCAACACAATATTTTACCCTTAGAATGATGGCCAGTCGGAGCGTACAGTTCAAATACTGGAGGACATGCTTAGAGCATGTGTGATTGACTTCGGAGGTTAGTGGGACCAGTCTTGCCTTTGGCCGAGTTTGCTTACAATAATCGTTATCAGTCCAACATCGAGATGGCTCCATTTGAGGCTTTGTATGGTCGGCGATGTCGTTCTCCTATCTGGTGGTTTGAGCTTGGAGAGACTAAGTTATATAACACCAACCTGGTGAGGGATGCTTTGAGAGGGTGAAGTTGATTCAGTAGAGGCTCCGCACAACACAGTCCAGACATAAGAGTTACGCGGATCAAAGGGCGCGTGATGTATCATTTATGGAGGGAGACAAGGTTCTGTTGAAGGTCTCACCGATGAAGGGTATTATGAGGTTCGTGAAGAAGGGCAAGATGAGCCCGAGGTTTATAGGTCCCTTCAAGGTGTTGATGCGTGTTGGGGAGGTTGCTTATGAGCTAGATTTACCTCCCAGTTTATCAGGAGTTCATCTTGTCTTTCATGTATCCATGCTCCGGCGGTACCACGCCGACTTCTCTCACGTGGTTGATTTCAGCACTATTCAGTTGGATGAGAGGTTGGCTACGGAGAGGAGCCAATTGCTATTATTGATAGACATGATCGCCAATTGAGGTCCAAGAGAGTTCATGCGGTGAAGGTCCAGTGGAGGGGCAAATCAGTCGAGGAAGCAATCTGGGAGACCGAGGAGCACATGCGGAGTAGATATCCGCGCTTATTCAGCACTTCATGTATGATTCTAGACCTGTTCGAGGATGAACGTTTGTTTAAGAGGTGGAGAATGTAACAACCCGACCGGTCGTTTTGCACTATCGAACCCCGTTCCCCTAAATGAAACTTCCCATAGCGGCTTATTGTGATTTATGACTTGCGGGGACGGGTGGTTCGGGATTCGAAAGCATTTAGAGTGGTATAGGAACACTTGGTTCCTTAAGGTTGGCCTTTAAAGTTCATATTTTTCGCAGGTGCGGCTTATTTCCCTGAGATCATGGAATTTGAGAAAATTTGTAAGGAATTGTTTACTGAAAAGTAATTTAAAAAGGAATATTGTGTGTGCATGTGACCGCTNGATGCACTTATGGTTCGGGTCGTTCGATCCTCGACAGTGCATAGAGATGATTACGTTATGGAAGAGATGCACTTATGGTTCAGAACGTTCGATCCTCGGTAGTGCATAGATGCGAGTACTTTATGGTAAGGTGCACTTATGGTTCGGGTTGTTCGACCCTCGGCAGTGCCCGAATACGACTATCCTATGGCTCATGGCGGTTGTCCGTATCCTGTATGCACATGATTTATGTGTTACTAAATTCATGGACATTGATTTGACAGATAATTGGGGGAAGGTGAAGTAGTAGTTGTTTATTTATTTATTTCCAGTACTTCCTTGGATTTCAGTGCCTTATATATATATATATATATATATATATATATATATTTGCTGCTTCACTGCCTTTACATGCCTACTGTTTTCATCATATTCTGTTAAATTATATTGTTGGACCTTAGTGACTGTCCAGTCGACCTCTCGTCACTACCTCTTCGAGGTTAGGAGGGATACTCACAGGGTACTTATATATTTATGTAATCATGCTACACTTCTGTACTTAATTGTACAGGTTCCGAGGCTGGTGCATCTGGTTGTCAGGCCGGAGCTCAATTCTGATTATAGATGGACCCGACTTCACAGTGAGCTGCTCTCTCCTGGCGATCTCCGGCAGCACCATGGAGTTTCTTTTGCTTACTTCCCGTCTATTTCTTCTAGACAGTAGGACTGTATATTATGTCTTTTGTATATTCTGTTAGTATGCATGTAGGACTTGTGACACTAGTTCCTGACACACACGTGATAGTTGTTATGGATTACAGGTCTTGTATATATATTGGATCACGCCACCTCATGACCGTTTTTGATTAAAAACTGCCTAATTATCCTTGTCAATTTATGTCTTAAGTTTTAAGAACCGAGTATATGTTGATATGTTTAATTTAATAAGAAGGAACCCTTAGTAAATTGAGTGTTGGCTTGCCTGACCCCGCTGTTGGACGCCATCACGACCTAAGTTAGGATTTTGGGTCGTGACGACATGGTAGCAGAGCGCTAGGTTCACGTAAGTCTCACGAGTCACGGGCAAACCCAATGGAGTCTTACGGATCGGTACGAAGACATCTGTACTTATCTTCAGGGGGAAATAGGGTGTTAGGAAACCTCTCTTTGTTCTTATTCTATCGTGCAGTCGATGATTTACTAAATTCATTCTTCTATTCTCTCACAGATGGTGAGGACGCGTGCATCTGATGTTCTAGACCCGGGAAGAGGCGCTACCCCCGTTGTCCGAGGCTGCGGTAGAGGCCGGGGGAGGGCACCGACCCGAGGTAGGGGACGAGGGCGTCCCAGAGCTATTTCGATTCCACCACCAGAGGACCCTATTATAGAGGAGTAGGACGAGGTGCCTCCAGCAGATCCTGCTCCAGTAGACTTCATGATGGCGCCAGGCTTCCAGGCAGTCATGTGCCGTATGATGAGATTTATGGACTCTATGTCCTAGCTGGTTTATTTCCAGCAGATCCTGCCACTTCTCAAGCGGGAGGGGAAGTCCAGACCCCTACTGCCCAGGCTTCAGGCCAGACAACAACAATATATCATACCCCGAGTACACTGCCCGTGGGTGGGGTCCAGCCTGTTGCAGCAGCACCTGAGCCCAGACCAGCTGCGGATGGAGATCCGCAGAAGTTATTGGATAGATGGACTCGATTGCACCCTCCAGTCTTCGGGGATGAGCGATGCGAGGATGCCCAGGATTTTATGGACAGATGCAGGGACAAACTGCACAACATGTGGATACTAGAGTCCCATGGAGTGGATTTCACTACCTTCCAGTTGGAGGGCAGAGCTCGTAGGTGGTGGCAGTCCTATATTCTCAGCAGGCCAACAGATTCTCCTCCTGTCACTTGGAAGCAAATCAGGCAGATGTTTCTGGATAAATATATCCCACCCTCTGAGAGGGAAGAGTTGTGGTATCAGTTTGAGCGGCTAAAGCAGGGACAAATCTTAGTGCCAGATTATGAGGCTAGATTTTCAGAGTTGTCTCGCCATGCACTCATGATACTACCTACTGATGCAGAGAGGGTGCAGAGATTTGTGGCTGGGTTGCATCCAGGTATTAGGGCCACCATGGCTCGAGAGGTGGAGATGGGTACTCCTTATCAGCTCGTGGTAGAGATTGCTCGCAGAATCGAGGGGTATCGGTCGAGGAGCAGGGAGCAGGGGAAGTAGGACAAGAGGGATAGATTCTCAGGTGATTTCAGAGGTGCCTTAGCTAGGGGCAGAGGTCAGTTTAGCAGTAGTCAGCCCAGCATGCCTTCATATTCAGCACATCCACCACCTCCCAGAGGTGTTCCAGCGAGGTCTCATTTCAGCGCCATGCCAGAGCGTTCCTACCGTCCTCCAACCATTCAGAGTTCACCCAGTGGTTATCCCAGTCATCCCAGATCCTCCGACCCCTACTTTAGTGCTATGCTAGAGGGCCCACATCGCCCTCCGGCCGTCCAGGGTTCTTCTTCGGGGCAACAGACTATGGTACCTGGGGGTTGTTACGAGTGTGGAGAGCCAAGTCATATGAGGAGGCATTGTCCCAGGTTTCGGGGCAAGGCTGTACAACAGGGTTATCTGCTGGTGGGTCCAGCACCAGCAGTCCGGCCACCTAGAGGTGGAGGATAGGTCGGTAGGGGTCATCCGAGAGGTGGAGGCCAGTCAGGGGGAGGTCAGGCAGCTCATGTTCACTCTGGTGGAGCTCAGTATTCCGGTACTCCAGCTAGATTTTATGCCATTCCGGCCAGATCAGATGCAGTGTCCTCAGACATCGTGATCTCAGATATTATCTTAGTATGTGGTAGAGAGGCTTTAGTATTATTTGATCCAGGATCCACCTATTCATATGTTTCAGCATTATTTACTCATTTTTTGGATGCTCCTCGCGAGTCCTTGGGTTCTCCTATATATGTGTCCACTCCTGTGGGTGATTATGTGGTGGTAGACCGAATCTATCGGTCTTGTGTGGTCACCTTCTGTGGGTTCGATACCAGAGCGAACCTTTTATTTCTCGACATGATTGATTTTGAGGTTATTCTAGGCATGGATTGCCTATCTCCTTATCATGTCGTTCTAGATTTCCATGCCAAGACAGTTACTTTAGCCATGCCCGAGTAGCCTAGGATGGAGTGGAGAGGTTCCTCAGTTAGTGCAGCCAGCCGGGTTATTTCATTCCTGAAGGCTCGACATATTGTCGAGAAGGGTTGTCTGGCCTATCTTGCTTATGTACGGGACACCACCGCCGAGTCTCCGACGATTGATTCAGTGCCAATGGTTCGAGAGTTTGCTGATGTATTTCCTTCAGACCTTCCAGGCATGCCTCCGGATCGTGATATTGATTTCTGCATTGATTTAGCTCCAGGAACCCAACCTATTTCATTCCTCTCTACCATATGGCTCCGAAAGAGCTGAAGGAGTTGAAGGACCAGCTTGAGGAGTTGTTAGCTAAGGGGTTCATCATACCGAGTGTATCGCCGTGGGGGTTCTCCAGTTCTATTCGTGAAGAAGAATGATGGGTCCATGCAGATGTGTATTGATTACCGCCAGTTGAACAAGGTCACCATTAAGAACAAGTATCCTTTGCCGCGCATCGATGATTTGTTTGACCAGTTGCAGAGTGCTCGGGTTTTTCCTAAGATTGATTTGAGGTCGGGATATCATCAGTTGAAGATTCGGGCCTCAGATGTTCCGAAGACTGCTTTTCGTACGAGATATGTCCACTATGAATTCCTGGTGATGTCCTTTGGCTTGACTAATGCCCCAACATCATTCATGGACTTGATGAATAGGGTGTTCAGGTCGTATATTGATTCCTTTGTTATTGTCTTTATTGATGACATCTTGATTTACTCACGTAGCCTGGGGGAGCACGAGCAACATTTGAGAGTTGTGCTCCAGACCTTGCGGGAACAGAAGCTATATGCTAAGTTCTCCAAGTGTGAGTTCTGGTTGGATTCCATAGCATTCCTGGGGCATGTGGTATCCGGAGAGGGTATCAAGGTTGATCCTCAGAAGATCGAGGCAGTTCAGAGTTGTCCGCGTCCTACTTCACCTACAGAAATCAGGAGCTTTTTGGGCCTAGCAGGCTATTATCACCGATTTATGGAGGGGTCCTCTTCTATTGCAGCCCCATTAACTAGATTGACTCATAAGAATGCCCTATTTCGATGGTCTGACGAGTGTGAGGCGAGCTTTCAGAATCTCAAGGCAGTATTGACCTCAGCACCAGTTCTAGTATTGCCTTCCGGTTCAGGGATGTATACAGTGTATTGCGACGCTTCGAGCGTTGGATTGGGATGTGTGTTGATGCAGGAGGGGAGAGTTGTTGCTTATGCTTCGCGCCAACTAAAGATTCATGAGAAGTATGTGACTAGGTGTCTTAATTTCCAGTAGGTGAAGTATGAACACTAGAGTCCAGGAGGCCTACTTCAGCACATTCCTGAGTGGAAGTGAGAGCGCATCACTATGGACTTCGTGGTTGGGTTTCCTCGGACTTTGCGGAAGGTTGACGCGGTTTGGGTCATTGTGGATAGGTTGACCAAATTGGTGAATTTCATTCCAATAGCTACTACATATACTTCTGAGAGGCTAGCCCAGATCTACATTCGGGAGATAGTCTGGTTGCACGGCGTGCCGGTGTCAATTATATCAGATCGAGGTCCTCAGTTCACCTCGCACTTCTGGAGAGCATTGCACAGTGGATTAGGCACCCGGATAGACCTCCTCACAACATTTCACCCTCAGACTGATGGCCAGTCGAAGCATACAGTTCAGATATTGGAGGACATGCTCAGGGCATGTGTGATTGACTTCGGAGGTTAGTGGGACCAGTTCTTGCCTTTGGCCGAGTTTTCTTACAATAATAGTTATCAGTCCAGCATCGAGATGGCCCCATTTGAGGCTTTGTATGGTCGGCGATGTCGTTCCCAGCGAGTGGTTTGAGCCTTGCGAGGCTAAGTTATACGGTACCGACCTGGTAAGGGATGCTTTGGAGAGGGTGAGGTTGATTCAGGAGAGGCTCCGCACAGCACAGTCCAGACAGAAGAGTTACGCGGATCAGAGGGCACGTGATGTATCATTTATGGAGAGAGACAAGGTTCTGCTAAAGGTCTCACCGATGAAGGGTATTATTAGGTTTGGGAAGAAGGGCAAGCTCAGCCCGAGGTTTGTAGGTCCCTTCGAGGTGTTGAGGCGAGTTGGGGAAGTTTCTTATGAGCTAGCCTTACCTCCCAGTTTATCAGGAGTTCATCCGGTCTTTCATGTATCCATGCTCCGGAGGTACCATGTCGACTTCTCTCATGTGGTTGATTTCAGCACTATTCAGTTGGATGAGAGGTTGGGCTACGAGGAGGAGCCAAATGCTATTATTGATAGACAGGATCGCCAGTTGAGGTCCAAGAGAGTTTCTGTAGTGAAGGTCCAGTGGAGGGGCCAACCAGTCGAGGAAGCGATCTGGGAGTCCGAGGATGACATGCAGAGCAGATATCCGCACTTATTCAGCACTTCAGGTATGATGCTAGACCCGTTCGAGGACGAACGTTTGTTTAAGAGGTGGAGAATGTAACGACATGACCGGTCATTTTGCATTATTGGACCTTGTTCCCCTAAATAAAACTTCCCATAGCGGCTTATTGTGATTTATGACTTGCGGGGGCGGGTGGTTCGGGATTCAGAAGTGTTTAGAGCAATATTGGAACACTTGGTTCCTTCAGGTTGGCCTTTAAAGGCCAAGTTTGACTTCGGTCAAAATTTTGAGCAAACGACTCTGGAATCGAGTTTCGACGATTTCGGTAGCTTCGTATGATGATTTCAGACTTGGGCGTATGTTCAGAATGGGTTTTGGATGACCCGGGAGCGTTTCGACGCCCAGTATCGAAATAAGAATTTCCTTAAGTTATGTGGTTTGGGACGTGTTTTTGTGTTATCGAGGTCCGTTATACCATTTATGACTTGCCTGCAAAATTTGGTGTCATTCCGAGTAGTATAGGTCAGTTCGGCGCATTGTTAGCAAATTCTAGAACTTAAGGATCAAAGTTTGATTCAATTTGGTTTTGGGGTCGGATTCTTAGTTTCACTGTTGTTTTTCACGTTCCAAAAATTCGAGCGAGTCCATATCATGAATACAGGCTTGGCAGTGCCTTTGGACGAGGTCCCGAGGGGCTCGGGGTGAGTTTTGGACCCCTCGGAGCTAATTTCAAAACACCAAAAATTCCAGGTCTGGTTTCCTTCTCCGTGTTCGCGAAGAAGGAACTAGGCAGGGGTGGTGAATGCCATGTGCGTTCGCACAAAAGGCATCGCGATCGCGATGGGTTGGGCTCCTGACCTAGTGCGTTCGCATACCTCCCCCGCGTTCGCATAGAGCCCGGCCATTGGGCCAGCCCAGCTACCCTCTTACCCTGTGCATTCGCATAGGGCTGCTTATTGGGCGGATTGGGCGGTTATTTACTCTTAACGGTTTGGCTTATCGGTTA
>ML335720.1:0-22206 GCA_005239505.1 Nicotiana paniculata
AGTGTAATTTTATCATTAATGCGCATAAAATGTAAGGTATATCACATGTTAAACTATGCATTTCAGTCTCGCATCAAAGCCACGTGGGAAGCATAAAATGAAATGAAAGAGAAATATCCCCACTTGTTTGAATAAGTCCGGTAGTGGTTTTGAAAGTTGTCATTCCTAATCAATTATTTATTGTGTTAAATTTTGTGCAAGAACACTCCACTCCCCTAATTACCCTACTATTAGGACTTCTCAAACTTTTTGCCATAAATGTATATGTTGTTGTGATTAGTTGGATTATGTGCAACTCATTAAAATAGATGAAATTATGGGCAACTCATTGTAATAGTTGAATTATGTGCAAATTTGTGGAGTTAACCGAACTATGTGAGGCTTGTGAAAGTAATTGAATTACATGTAACTTGTTGAAGTGATCGGATTATGTACAAGTTCATAGAGTAACTAAAAATGTGTGGAACTGGTTAAAATATGTTTCGGGGGCTCTCTGACAGGTAAATAGGCCTAATTACAAAGGAAACTCTGGTAAAATTTCCAGATAATATCGGAGTTAGTAAAATTTTGGGGGTTGGTTTATCTTGTGTTTTTCCTACTCTAGTGATTCCTCGATCCTCATTCGAGGACGAATGGTTTTAAGTGGGGGAGAATGTAAAGACCCGTAAAAATTTCATGGCTAAAAATAATGCCCAAATAGGTCCCCGTGTTGTTATAACTATATAAATTCTTAAAACGGGACCCTTTTTGAGTAAAAAGTACCCCGGGACTTAAAATATATAATTTCCAGATTTGCGCAGGTCTGTGGTCCACTATGCGAACGCAGATCAGGTATGCGGACTGCATAGTGGTCGCATACTTGGATAGTTTGCTGTCCATTTTGAGGATAACTATGCGACCCAGAATGCGATCACATGTCACGAATGCGGGCCACATAGTTGTCGCATTCTTACACCTTGACTTTTACGGAGGGAGTTATGCAACGCACTATGCGATTGCGTAACAGGTATGCGGACCGCATAGTGGTCGCATACCTGGGCAGTCTACTTTTCTTGTTGGCTCATTTGAGGGCCAATTATGTGATAAGAATGCGGACCGGATAGCAGGAATGCGATCGCATTCCTAACCGTATTTCTGCTTCGGGACTGTTAAATTTCTAATTTTATACCCGACCCCCAGTTCATTATAACACCTCACCCTTTCATTTTAAGCTCATTTTATGATAAAATAAAGAGAGGAGAGAGTGGGTTCTAGAGAGAGAGAGTTCCATCTTCCTCAATTTGTTTCCCCATCACTACTCAGGCCTGGAATTGAACAAGTAGGACACTATTTTCTTCACTACAAGAGGTAAGCTTCTACCCATCAACCTAAAATTCCAGATTTTTGTTAAAATAAAAAATGGTTAGGTGAGTTCATGAAGAAGGGGGTAGGAGTCTTGCATGCATGTACCCAACTAATTATAATCTAGTAAAAAGAAATGGGTTAGATTAATCTTTCACTAAAAAGAGGCCATTCAACCTAAAGGAACACTTAGTGTTTAATAATGATCAAGTGAGTTCAAGACATGATCATTGTTCCTAATTCTAAGTTAAATTATGCCACATTGTGAACTAGATTGAAGGTGCTAGAAGGTCCGGTGAATTGTGGTAGGAAATTAAAGGGGAATTCCGATTCAAGGTATGTATGGCTAACTTTAATCTTTGTAGAGTTACCTTGTTGGTGTCCGAGTACACGGTATGAGATTCTTGCTTGAGCATATGTGAATTGTTTGTCCTACCGTGTCGAGTTGTACGAATTCATTCTCTGATTTTCTTAAGTCAATTACCATGCTAATTGAGATTATGAAGAGTGATTCTTTGTGTTTATCCTACCATGTGTAAAGTTCGTTAAATGTTGAATACATCGGTATGAGAGGATGTGCTGCGAAACAAAAGAAATGATAATGAAATAAAGTGTTGAATGTATCTAAGTGCTAAATGTTGTGTAGTAAATAATGAAAGTAATATGGGCTGATTTTATTGTGTTAAATGATTGTAGCAACACCATATATGAATTATTGATTCGTAAGGATCATTGTGCCTTGATTTCACATAGTTATTTGTTGATATGAACTCATGTTCTTCATGAGAAACATCATTGTGATATAATTGTTGGTGGTTGTTGTTTTGAAATATGATTGTAAGGTGGGATCGGGTTGCACGCTGCAACACAAAGTAATAAGGGTGAACTATGATTGTAAGGTGGGATCGGGTTGTGCGCTGCAACACGAAGTAATAAGGGTGTAGAGGTAATATGGGAGAGATGAGAATATACGGTGGGATCGGGTAGCACGCCACAACGATGAATAATTGAAATGAGTAACTGTGGAATCTCCATTTGTAACTTTCCGTATATCTGTGTGGTACTTGTGTGGTTACCTTGACTGTCTTCCAATTGTGCATTGTGTGATTCTACTTGGAATAAACTTTGTTCATACATGCTAGTACTATTCAATGGTACTAACGTCCCTTTTGCAGGGGGCACTACATATTTTATATGGATGTAGGTGGTTCCACAGCATGTAGCTCAGACCGCCGATAGTGGTGTTTCCCCTTCGTACCTTCAGCAGATCCGGTGAGCCCCACTTCCTCTCGGGGCCGTGTGTAGTATGCATCTTCTTTTTGTATATTCTATGTCTTTTAAGGTATAGCCGGGGCGTTGTTGCCGGCAATTATTAAGTAAACCCTTAGTACTCTTATAGTCTCCATAGACATGATGTGGGTTGTACATATCTGTATTTTGGGTAGCAAATGTGTTTACTAGTAATCGTGGTCCGAATCGGAATTATTGTATGTTTTGTGATTATCAAATGTTGAAATAATAAAGGATGAAATGAACCCAAGTAGTAGATTCATGTTTATACTCTAAATTTCTAATTCATGTGTAATAAGGTATATTGTAAACACGGGGTAATGCGTTGGGAAGGAAAGGCAATCCAGGTCCGCTTGACCGGGATCACCCGGTTAGGCGCCGGTCTCGTCCCTCGGTTTTGGGGCGTGACAGTTTCTTTGTGTTTTGTAGTTCTTGTGTTTATTTACTTATCGTACTCTCATGTATTGTTATTGATATTGTTGTACTCAGTGTTGTTGAGCAGAGGGCTATGCGTGGTTGTGGTATTAGGATTGTTCTGACGAAATTTATGGCATATGGGCATATGTGGCATTTGGGCGCATGTGGTATTGGGATTGTTTTGTGGGTTTACGCATGCAGAAAGACAAGGTGGGAATATTATTAAGCGCTTGCGGTGAGACAAGGAGATCATTTAATTTATTATTACGCACGTGGAGAGACAAGATGGGCTATGTCGGGGAATGATTTTTGATGAAGTGTGATGGGCCGGAGGCATTGTTATTTACTATATTTATGTAGTGGTGTGCCTACCTTACGTGAGTTATACATAGTACATTTTTCGGTGATTGGTTCCCATGTGACATTCATTGTCTCTACTCTTACTTGTTGACTTGAGTTGTGATAGAACACTTCCACAATACATGTAATTTATCACCCATATCGGCTTAAGAAGATGAATCTTGATGTTATTGACCATTTACATGTACTATCGTTTACTTGCCTTCTGTGTGAGAGTTGTTCTATTGGCACGTTAATTGTCTGTGCGGTCATGAGTCATTGTTATTGTTGGCACGTGAGTCATCCGTGTGGTTATGAAATGTAATATGGGCACGAGATGCCAAATGATTAGGGTTCACAAATTGGGACATATAAAATATGACTATGAGGTGAATTACTTGGGGGAAATCTTTAAGAAAATCTTGTGTGAAAGAGGCTGCTCTTATTGAGTTGTTACTTGTTCCCTTTATTTGGTTTCACCGGACTTAAACTATGTTCAGCTTACCCTACAACATTATAACCTATTTGTCCCATGTTGCTAATAATTGTTTCTAGTGTTTTATTGCGAGTATTTTTTTGTTGTCTTGACCATGATTAGATTTATATTTATATTGTAGGTGTCTTGACTGTCCCTCGTCACTACTTCACCAAGGTTAGTCTTGATACTTACTAGGTACCACTGTGGTGTACTCATGCTACGCTTTCTGCATATTTTTGGCAGATCCAGGTAATTCGGAGTTCGTTAATACCTTGTAAGTTGTTCGGGCTTTGCAGTGGAGACTCAAGGTATACCTGTTGTCGTGTTCGCAGGACTTAGATTCACCTTATGATATTTTACTTGTACTATCTATTTCTATTCTAGAATAGTTGTACTTAGAAGATTTTCCTAGTAGATTCGGTAGAGCTTATGACTTGTACTACCGGTTTTGATATTCTATTGCACTCAGAATTATTGGTTTATAATAGAAATATTAGTATCATGCATAATGGTTGTTTCTGGTTAAATTCTGTCTTTAGGTTCAATAAGTGTTAGGCTTCCCTAGTCTTAGGACTAGGTGCCATCACGACATCCTATAGAGGGAAATTGGGGTCGTGCCAAGTTGGTATCAGAGCTATAGGTTCATGGGTGCTATAAGTCATAAGCGAGTTTAGTAGAGTCTTGCAGATCGATATGGGGACGTCTGTACTTATCTTCAAGAGGCTACAAAAATATTAGAACAATTGCACTTCTTTAATCATATCGTGCGAGTTTATTGATCTCGGAGTTTTAGCATTTGTCATTCTATTCTCTCACAAATGGTGAGGACGCAAGCTGCAGTTACTGATGATGCTGCCCCCATAGCCGGAGTTGCTAGTGGCATGGGCAGAGGGAGAGTCAGAGGCCGAGGAGGACCATGTGCTAAAGCTAGAGCACCTATCAGAGCAGTAAATGAGGATCCACTAGTAGCTCCTGTTTGGGGACAGGTACCGTAGGCGCATGTTGTTAGCCCCGTACTTCAGGATACCTTAGCACAGTTTCTAAGCATGTTTGGCATGCTAGCTTAGGCGGGATTGATTCCGGTTTCACTATCCACTTCTCAGACCGGAGGATGAGCTCAAACTCCTTCCACTCGTACTCTATAGCAGCGAGTCCATGTTGGCCAGGTTCTAGGTGTCATGCCAACACAACCTGTTGTTCCAGTTCAACCCGTGGTAAGGGCATCAACATCTGAGGAGTAGTAGCTTAGGCTTGCTAGGTTCAAGAAGTATTAACCTCCTACCTTCATTGGTTTGGCTTCAGAGGATGCATTTGGTCTCCTAGAGGAGTGCCACCATATTCTCCACACAATGGGTATTGTGGAGACGAGTAGGGTTGCTTTTACTACGTTCTTGCATAAGGGAGCAACCTATCAGTGGTGGCGAGCGTACGAATTGGGTAGCTTGGACGATGCAGCTTTACTTTCATGGACTCAGTTCTCGGAGATGTTCTTGAGATAGTTTAGTCTCCAGACCCGTCGAGATGCATGGCACACGGAGTTTGAGCAGCTGTACCAGGGCACTATGTTAGTGTTAGAGTATGCCATTGGATTCAGTGATTTGTCTAGGCATGCACCAGCTTTGGTTTCTATAGTGAGAGAGCGAGTCCGTAGGTTCATTGAGGGGCTCAGTCATGGTATCCGATTAGGCACGACTCAGGAGTTTGAGACAAATGTTCCATTCCAACAGGTGGTAGAGATTGCTCGCAGATTAGAGGGCATGTGGGACCAGGAGGGAGAAGTGAGGGAGGCTAAGAGGCCTCATAGACCGCGATAATCTACCGGTCCTTATTTTGGAAGCAAGGTAGGGCATGGTAGAGGTTTTATGGGTCAGCCAGTTCAGTTTGCACTTCAAACTTCGCCAGTGTTTCAGATACCCACAGAGCTTAGAGTACCCGCACCAGACAGCTTCCACAAGCACACCAGCATAAGGGTTTCTTTGAGTGTCGAGCCACATGGTGAGAGATTGTCCTAGACTATGGAAAGTTCTGCTCCAGTTGTTGTTATCCCTGCACTTTCAGCTAGGGATGTAGGTCAGGCGGGTGGAGGGCGCCCAAGAGGAGGAGGACCGACCTCTTGATATACTTTGCACGGTAGGGCTGAGGCCGCAACACCAGATGGTGTTGTTATAGGTATGGTTTCGAATGTTATAGAGGAACATCATTTTTATTTTTATTTGGTTCTGCTTATCGAGGTGAGGTCTCTTATCTTTCTTCACATATGGATGAGTTTCGTTATTTTATATTCTTCTTATGTGCTTACCCTGTTGGGAGATTCTATAGTGGTAGCCCGTGTCTATATTCATTATTGAGAGTCACAAAACTATAAGTGACTTTCTATTACCCATTACGGTATATTTTGATGTGATTTTTGGGTGGTTGGTTACGATTTGTGATTTAGATGCTCTACCTGTGGGGGAGTTCAGTACGTGTTGTGATTTTGTTAGCGGAGTTGAATTAGTGGAAGGCTTCGGTTGGTATGATGTGTATACAACTTGTGATTCAGAACTGAGGATGGGATCCTCACAATTTCATGTGGTTTGATATGTTTGAAATGGGCTGTGTGCCGCGATGAAGTTATATTAGGATGATATCCTTGTGATTAGTTCATATGTTCTGATCCTCAGTAGTGGAATTGACTCGAAAGTATGGTACTGATAGGAGTTGTTCCTGTCGGGCTTGTTTGATAGTTCTTTCATGTGTTTCTCTTTAAATATGCAATCATTCTCGTGTTGTGCTTATTGGGTTATAGTTTCCGATGTGGGTGTCCAGGTGGCATTAGAGGTGAATTGTTGATTCGGGTGAATGGTTATGAATGTTTGGAAAGAGGTTTTAGCTGAGATGAGGTTATTTGTCGGTGCTGCATTTAATTATGGCCAGCTATGGCGGTCAGAGATGTTGTTATGGGCATATACGTGATGTGTTATGTCGTGTGGTTATACCTCCTGGGTGTAGGTATGAGTTTTAGAGCTGGTTGAGTTGATAATGCGTGTTGATGTAGGAATCAGGTCATTGGAAAATAATCGGATGGTCAAAAGAAATTTGGTTCTAAGTGTTGATACCAAATTTTTCCCTATATTACTTTTTAAAATGCATATATAGCTTCAAAACAATGCATGAGCATCAATTAATATTTTTCATAATTTCTGCTTTTTTTCTAAAGATTTTATTTAATTTATCCCAGTATTTTATTTATATAAATAATTACTAATTGCATCACAAATGGTTTTATGATAATTTTATTTGCTTAATTTTATTATTTATATCTATGCTAAGTTTTAATTATTTCATGAATAGCCATATTAAAATTTTTAGAATTATAATTGTAATAACTTTGCAATAATATCCCACAAGTGCATAATTACTTTATTTCACAAGAAAATGATATTTTATATTTTATAATATTAAGTAATAATTTTAAATCATTTTTATGCATCAATAGTATTTTTTTATTATTTATTAGCTATTTTATAAATTATTTATCAAATTAATTGGGTATTTAACAAATGGCCTCTTTTGATTGAATTTCATTTTTCGGATTTGGCCCAAACCATTACCCTTAGCCCAATTAAAATACACATAACCAAATTTCCTATCTGACCCGCCCTACCCCAGATCAAATCCTGGCCGTTGATCTCCGAGATCACCGGTCCAGGATGTTGTTACATTTTTCAATTAGCCTATAACCCCCTAACCCTAATCATTTTCCAAACCCCCGCCGCCCCTGTTTCCCTTCCCTCTCCCTTTCTCTCTCAAACACTCTCCCTAAAACCTAACCGTCGTCACCAAAAAACCACCCGTTCATGGGGTTTCTCTGTAATTTTCTGGCCCTACCGACCTCTCACCTCTTCTGGTCATTCGATTATGTCGATTTATGGAAGAATCTCGAAGAGATTCAACCCAGATTTTGTTCAAAACCTTTTCATGAGCCTATCTGTGGACATCTCCATTTGTGAGTATTATTTTCTCCGTGTTTATGGATTGAATCTATGATTTTAAACCAGGTGTCCTTTCATCTCTGTCATTTTCTAAAACCCTAACTCTTTCTATGTGGGTTTGTTCAGATCGTTGTAGATCTGAGACGTTTTTAAGCATTATTGAGTATTTTTCTTCGAAAAACCTTCTGTTTTCCTTATTATTATTCTATTCCGGTGTTTTCTAAGAACTAGGGTTTCATATTAAGTTCTCAAGGTTTTTAAGTTTCTATGTTTTTGAATTTGTTTATCTTTACTAGTTCGACTAATTATTGTGTATATGCTTTAAACCCTAGGTTTTTCTGCCTATTTCATTATTTACTTCAATATTTTCCCGTTATTGTTTATCTATGTCAATCAATATATATTGACTGGTTTTATTTAGGGTTCGAATTATATTTTCCTTTTAAAATTAGTGCTTCTTTGTGATTTTACTTATTTTCCTTATTTTGTGACTTTAATTAGTACTACTTGCCCTAATTAGACTATTAGTCTGATTTAGGTATTTAATTGAATCCTATGTGTTCAGTAATTGACTCACTTACCTTATTTGAATCTCAATTTGAGTCGTTAAGGGATTCTCCCCAATTTAAAGAGTCCTTTCCGAATTCTTTTGTGTGAATTGATTGAGTTAATTCCTCAATTAACTGATTAGTTACCTTATTTTATGAACTCTGATTTTATTCTTGCCTTAATTGTTTACCTTGCTAAGTGTTATATAAACTTTATTCTGGTTTTCTTTCAAACCACGAAACACATTCAGAAAGAAACACACACACACACATACACACCAGCTCTTGCTCTTATTCAAACCTTTTTGTTACTTGTGTTTGCTACACTGTCTAGCCGGCTAAAAGCCAAGGCTAGACTATTGGGTTCTGCATCCTTTTACCTTCCTGTTTGCTATTTTAACTGGTATGTCTCTCCTCCTATTGTCATTCATTATGCTATGAAGTTTAAACCTATGTGTTTTTATGTCTATTGCTCTACTTCTGTGTAGTTAAGTTCATGTCTTTCCTGTATATTGATTTCAATTAACATGACTGCTTCTGTCTTTCCTATTTTGTTGATTTTAATTAGTAATAACTACTTCTGTGTAGTTAAACTTCTGTCTTTCCTGTTTATTGCTTTAAATCAGCATGTCTATCTCTGTCATTAGGTCTAATTCTGTGTTATGTAATCTGGTTGTTATCATATGCGATTAAACCTATGTGCTTCCTATTGCTTGCTCTTAACCAGCATGTCTATCTCTGTCACTAGGTCCTATTCAGTATGTTATGTAACTTTTCTGTCAACCTTCCTTTGCTTGCTTTATGTCTCTACTAACTAGCTGACCTCAACTCTCATGAAATTGTATTGTCCAACATGTCAATATGGTTCATACAATCTAGCATGTTCTTATTTGATTCAGAATACTTATCCACTTGTTTCTTGACTAGCATGCCTTCATGTTTGTCCTGTTTTATGTGTTCCTAACTGCTATGCTCCCAACCCCTACTACCTTTCCCTGTATAGTTGTTTGATCGTTATTCTGATCCCAGTATGCTATCTTCTCACCTAGTGATAAACTAACTCAAATCTAGGCAATGTGAAACTTTGCTTGAAGCAATCATGATTTTGTTTTGTCCAATGTTTGATTGCTGAAAATATTTGAGCTCGGAGTGCTGCAATGACTCTGTTTACTCCTATTTTTACTTCTGAACTGTTTTCCTAAAACTATTCATATTTTCATATACTATTTTCAACTCCTACACTTAGAATATATAGGGTCCTGCCCTCCAGTGTGATGACTGCCTAGTGTGAGCACTGCCTAGGAGTCCATGAGATTCCTCCAAACTCTGACACACTGGGGCTGGCTTTTCCACACTTGTTCACAAAACTATTTCTTTAAAAGGGATTCTGGTGTAAGCACTGCCCGGGGTCCCTAAGGCCCTTGGGAACTTTGACGCACCAGAAGACCATTTGGTATACTATGAAATACTTGCACACTTCAGATTTGGTTGAAGGCCTAGATTTCCAGGTTTACTGTTGGGCCTATCCAGGCTCCCTATAGCATAGTAATTTCATTCTCTAATTATTTATATCTAGTCTGTAATAATAATTCTTGTAAAAACAGATATTGTGGTTATTAGTAAACTGGGAGGGACTTTATATGTACATATTGTTGTTGGGTTTGGGTAGAAATCATGCCTATAGGTTATTGTGGTGATTTATATGCATTAGAAATCATGCCCATAGGACTTGTCTCATTCTTTGAAATCCTGTAATTTACATTTGCATTAGAAATCCTGCTTCTAGATCATTTACCAATTCTGCATTAATAATCATGTTCTCAAACCATCATGTGTGCATTATATATCACGTCCCTAGGAATTCCCTTGTTGAATTTGCTTGAAAACTGGCTAACAACTTTATTCGCCTAGATATCATGCATATAGGAAGAACATATCAAAATCAGTTTCATCACTTTACCGTCATGCCTTTAAGGAATAAGTATAAAAACAGTTTGACACTTAGATATCATGTTTGTAGAGATAAATATGTAAAATCAATTTTTGTGTTTATATGTCATGAAGTAATGCTTGTGATCATTTTTTAGTGCATAGACATCATGTGTATAGGGTCTAAACAGATAAAAATTTGCATGTTATAAATCAATCGCTAGTTTATTATTATGGTCTAATTCATGCTTAGTTACTATATCTATAGGATCCTGACCAGTTATCACCTAGGCAGACCTGTAGGTTGACTAAAGTTCTGAAGTTTAAAACTGTGTTTGTTTGACTACTTTCAAATTGCCCAGATCCAGTAAGTAATAAAATCTGTAGGCAGACTGATTAGGTATTCACTGCCTCGTCTTAATAAAACGCTTGCATATTCTGCTTTGTGCTCATCTAGATATCCTGCTATAAGGCTTTACATAGCTTAAACTGTTTGCTTGAAGCGTGCAATTGTTTGCTTAATTGTGAGCCCCCTAATTGCTCCTTTTATGTGACAGTCCTACATGTTTTATTTGACGCCTAGTTTTCTCCTTTTAAGCACCATATGTGAGTCTACAACCACCTTAAATAGAGTCCCTAAGCAGCTCCAGGTCCATAGGCAAGGGATAGGTAATGCACGCATAGGGTACGTATTCGATGCTATTAGAACGCTTAGATAATAATTATGGGGGGGGGGGGGGGGGGGGGAGGATAATCGGGTAGTAAAGGATATGATGACTTGTGCGCTAATGCTACGCGTAACACCTCTATTCGAGGAAAGTTTACCGAGTATTGTACAGAAGTGATCCTATAGGCTAATAAACCTAGGACCCTCTTATTCCTGTTTTAAAAATAATCTTTATTTGTTCAAGTTGCTTTATGACTAATTCACTTAAATTGAGTTTGGCCGGGACCCACCGTTGTGGACCTCGAGAGGTGCCTAACATCTTTCCCTCAAGGTAATTTCGAGCCCTTACCCAATCTCTGGTAATGTAAACCGGTTTATGAGTTATTTGCTTTAGGTTTCCTAACGCACCTTAATCCGTTAGGTGGAGACTCTTCAAATTCATACCCCATCCCTAAAGGAAATGAGTTGTCCCAGAATGTCGAAACCCCCGATTCCGCAAGGGAAAAAGGGGGGCGTGACAGCATGGAATCTCCGTTGGGGATATTAGGCTCTTACCATAACAAACTGATTTTTGTGGATTAGTCTTTAAGCATGCTTTATTCTGCTAATACGCGTGCACCCTTTCCCTTCTCCCTTTATGTGAATTTAATTGCGTATTTTCAAGCATTTATGATTTTCTTTACTATAGAAACTAACTTGTCTCCTTGTTTTCTTTCTTAAACGTCTTTCAATTATAAAATACTGCATTTATCATTTTGTTTTAACGTGCAAATACGTGACAACATGCTACTTACTGTTGCATAAATCATGCTCAACATCATACTCCACTCGTGCGTAATCAATCCTATAGCAACGCTTGATGAGTGTTTGCACCCTTCCTATATATCACCCTTTAAATTCAGAAAGGATTATCTGCGGTAAAACTAGTCGATCAACGGTGCAGTCGACGGTTCCTTGTCGTTCCCCTTCAAGTTATCCGCTTGAGGGTACCAGTCTAGGCTTTTATAGAAACCTTACTCTGATTAATCGTACATGCATCATGGTCAAACCTAGCCGGGTTAATATGTTGTCCACATAATAACCCTTTAAGACGAACCTTATCCAAAAGTCCATGGGGTTTCCATAATCCCAACGGACGTGACCACGATCTGTGCATTAATTTTGAGAAATAAGTGCCAATATGCTATTCATTGATATATAAGTTGTCGAATCTGGAGGGGGAAAAAGCCTAACCTTATTTGTTTTGCAGAAATGAGGCACGAAGTCCCCAGGTTCGGCATGGTCCAAAGAATACCACCATTGTCGTTGGATTGGTGGGAGGACCTTTCGCCAAGTGACAAAGACCATGTGAAAAGGGTCCTCAGAAACTTACCCTCTTTACTGGATATCCAACCAAACAATATGTTGATCGAAGCAGCCACTATGTTCTGGGATGGAGAAAGGTCTGTGTTTCGTTTTGGCAACATAGAAATGACTCCTCTCTTGGAGGAGATAGGGAGAGTTGCTGGACTACCTTGTGACAGTCTGGGTTTATTGGTGCCAGAAAATCCTGCCGCTAGGGGGTTCTTAAAAATGATGGGTTTGAAAAAGAACGATGATTTGGAGTGCCTGAAGGAGTCATACATACCCTTTGACTACCTCTATGAACGATATTGTCATAGAAAATCCTATCGTATCTTCCATGATGAATTCTCCATCACTTCCTTGGGTCATATTCACCGCAGGGTTTTTAGTTCGTTGTTTGCTTACTGGGTATGATAGTATTTCCCAGCAAAGGAGACAGGATTCACACTAAACTTGCTATGGTAGCCAGAACTTTAATGGAGGGGATTGAGAGGAAAACATACACTATTGTCCCTATGATCATAGATGACATCTATCGGGCTTTGGACCACTGTCAGAAGGGGTTTAAACATTTCGAAGGTTGCAATTTGCTGCTACAACTTTGGTTATTGAAGCATCTCCAAAAGGGTCAATATCGTTAAGAGTTTCCACGAAGGGCATGGAATGATCATATAGCCTTCCATCACCCTAAGAGAATGACTTACATCCCAGACAGGTTTTCTCAACCGGAAAAGGCTACATAATGGGCGCAGTTTCTTGACAACTTGACTGAGGACCAGGTTCAATGGATGTTTGAATGGTTTCCTACCAATGAGTTCATCATCAGATCTAGGGACGCTCCGCACTTGGTGTTGATCGGGTTAAGGGTAATATACCCTTATGTTCCCATCAGGGTTATGAGATAGGCAGGCCGGAAGCAAGTCATACTGCGAGTTTCTAAAATGAGTCATTACCGGGTAGATTTTCAGGATGACGACATCCCGTACAAATATGAAGCTCAGCATATGTGGCATCTAAAGGTTATTTTGTAAAGGGACACCATCGAGCCAGACAGGTATCACGCAGGGCATGTGCGCTTTTTCCTATCATGGTTAGAAGACAGCATAGCAGGGGTAGTTGATCCGGGAATCGATCGAGGAAACAAGGTCATACACGAAGTTGCTGAAGTCCAAGTGAAATAAAATAAACTACGCAAAAGGGTTCATGAGTCCGAGGCCGATAATCTGGAGCAACACAAGACTGATATGGAATTGATCAATGAATGGAGGGAAAGGGATATCAAATCTAATGAAAGGCTGGAATATTTGGAGCAGGGTCTGATGGAGCTGGAAGGGAAGACGAGGAAAAGAGTCGCCCACTGCTAGAATGCTGAGATAAGCAAAGGAGGACATCTAGCGAGAGTATACTTGCTATTGGGCATGCACAATACAGGGAACCTGATCGACAGAGCCAAGAAGATCAAGCCTGGGGAAGTTCTTTCTGGGACCAAGTAGATTAGGTTTACCTGCTTTTTCAAATGTAATAAGGCCAAGTGCCATTAGTGACTTATCTTATTTAGTGTCGTTTTAGATTTATATGACTTTACATTAATGAAATAAGACAATTATTGGCACTAAAATTCTCCAAATCAACTTGTCGCTAGGCCCACCTCGGGCACAACGAGGCTCCCAAATTAGGATTGGAATTTACATTCCCGCACTATGTGTTTAGATATTGAAAATACTCTTCTTGGAATCCTTACTGACTTGTTTTATTTTGTTGTATTTTCTTTCTTTCCTTTTTATAATTATCCCCATTCCCCAAGGTTGGTCCACGCATACTGGCATCATCAGCTTATCATACCAAATCCAGGGGTCCTCCACCTTCACCTTCTCCAAGTCTACCGAAAGGCAAAGGAAAGCTAAAATGTATGATATGAATCACATCAGAACAGAAAACGCTGCACATGTTGAGAACGGGGAGACTTTTGATGGTCGGGGCACTCAGGCCCCAAATGATTTGGTTTTACGGCTTGAGAAAAAGATAATTGCACTACAGGGCGAGCTTGAGCAGGTCCGTAACTTGGCAAATCTCTCCCTGACATTGAATATCCCCAACACCCAGAACCTTGCACCACCTCAGAACACACCCAACAAACACCCACAGAATCCTCCCGCACATCCCTCCTCAAAATCAGCATCTCCTGACTCAATACCCACGAAACACCTACCCTCCCCAAGATACCCCACAAATTATTCCCGAACCCTTAAACTCCAGTAATGATCATCATTATGCCCAAAATATTGGCCTTCACCAGAAAAAACCCATATACAAGAAACCTACCTCACTCTACTCAACCAATCTCCTCTACACCAAAATCAGCTGAGAAGGACATGCTCATCAAGAACATGTCTGAAGAGCTCAAGAAGTTGACAAGTCGGGTTCAGGGTGTCGAAAGGGGGTAAGTGAATAGAAGGTTTAAACTATGAGGAGTTATGCATACAACTAGATGTGGAACTACCGGAGGGTTACAAATCTCCCAAGTTCGAAATATTTGATGGAACGGGTGATCCCAAGGTTCATCTGAGGACTTATTGTGACAAGCTCGCGACAGTCGGAAAAGATAAAAGGATTCGAATGAAGCTCTTCATGAGGAGTCTTACTAGATATGCCCTGTCCTAGCACATAAGCCAGAATCCTAAGAAGTGGGCCAATTGAGTGAGCATGGCGTCCGACTTCATGGACAAGTTGAGATTTAATATGAAGAATGCGTCAGATGTCTTCTATATCCAGAACCTAAAGAAGAAGCCAACTGAGACTTTCCGTTATCATCAAACTCGGAGAAAGGATTGAAAAGGGTATTAAAAGTAGGATGGTGACAAATTTCGAGGCACTGCAGGCCACAAATAAAGCATTGCTATAAGGTGGCATATCAAAGAAGAAAGATGTGGGAACAATTATGGTTGCTCAGGGACCCAAAACCCCATTTGTATACCAGATCCCCCCCCCCCCCCCCCCCNCACATACCAACCATCACCTCCCAGATATTCCCAACCTGCTACCGCCTACCACACCTATAACACCCAACCATCCTATTATCCGTGACCTCCAAATTGTCCAAACTACCAAAAACCCAGGCCTAATTTTGACCACAAACCACCCAGACAGTACACCGCTATTGCTGAACCCATCGACCAGTTATACGAAAGGTTGAAAGCCACTGGATATGTCACCCATATTCCTGTTGCGGCCATGGAGAACATCTCAATGGGTCAATACAAACAAGACATATGCATATCATTTCGGAATGAAGGGACACACTATTGACGAACACTGATTCACAATAAGGTCATACTGGGAAAGGAAACTGCACCAAATGTCCGCAATAATCCTCTCCTAGATCATAGGGATGGAGGGGTCAATGTGAAAGAAACTGATGGAGAGTAGGATCCTGAGGGATCAATCGGGCTTATTCGTGAAGGTGTTGATCCTAAGAAACCTTCAGTCACACTCAACCCCATTGTGGTGTAGGTACAACCGCTAGTTGGATTTGAGGTAGTTGCATCGGTTCCTTAAGAAGTAGAAGTAACACAACTTGCACCAATACTCACTCCATTTGAAGTGGAGGTGGCCATACCTTTCATTGTAACGGTGGCGTCCACACCACCCTTCAGTTCCAATGATATACCTTGGGATTATGTGGCCGAGGATAGAAGAAAGGGAAAGTCAAAGACAGAAAAATCCAGCACTGCACAAGGAATGAACAGAACAAGAAGGGTTTATACACTTGAACACTTAGGAGAAACCAGTAAGCAAGCTTCTTACAAACCGCCCGTCATTGAAACTGGTCCAGATGACCTCTAGAGGAAGGTACATGCACGGGAGTACTCTGTCATTGATCATCTAAACAAGACTCCTGCTCAAATATCTATCTTGTCGCTGCTGCAAAATTCTGAGGCACACAAGAATGCTCCAATGAAGGTGTTGAGTGAACCATATGTACCCAACAACATCACTGGTGGAGAAATGGCCAATATGGTGGGGCAGGTGCTAGAGAGCCATAAAATCACCTTCCACGAGGACGAGCTGTCGTCTGAAGGGTTGAACCATAACAGCGCACTGCACATCATAGTGCAATACGAAGATAATTTTATCGCCAGAGTTTTGATTGACGGAGGATCCAGCCTCAACATTTGCCCATTGACAATGTTGAAGAGGTTGGGCAAAGGCCTACATGAGATACGAGAGGGAACTATGAATGTGAAAGCATTCGACGGGTCTTAGAGAGCTACCATTGGAGAAACTAATATCTGCCTGTAGATGGGCGCTACATGGTTTGATGTTGAGTTTCATGTACTGGATATATATGCCTCTTACAATCTGCTGTTGGGACGACCATGGATACACGCCTCTAGGGATGTATCATCTACTTTACATCAGGCCGCGAAGTTCGAATGGAACCACAAGGAAGTAATTATCCATGGAGATTGGAGAAACCCCATTTACACTAGTCAGACTATCCCGGTGATTGAAAATAGAAGAAGGTTAGGTGGAGAAACCTACCATTGTATCAAGCGGCTCAACGCGATTGAGAAAGATAAGTGGTGGAGTAGAAAGATAGCAAGCATGCTAGCATGGAGGGGATATGATCCCGGTAAGGGGATTGGTAAGAATCTTCAGGGCATCTCCAAACCAATACAGCCAAAGCACCATGGTACCACTTCTGGGTTGGGATACCAATACACCTGGCAAGAATACCAAGATTGGTCACCACCGTGAAGTGGTCCATACTATCCACTTGAGCAACTAATGCTACACTTGAATCAGACCTTCCAACAAGCCGATATCATGTGGGGATAATAGGAAGAAGAAGCATTGGCAGCATTGAGGAGTTTGTTCTTGGAAGATGATAACATGGACTGTTGTGTAATTGTCGAGGAGGAAGGGCCTACCATCCAAGCTGTGGAGAGAGGAGCATTCCTCAAGAACTGGACTGTTAGACCATCAAGGGCCCGACGAATCCCGAGGTAGCAAGGCTGAATGGCATTGTTTATTTATTTATTTATAAATATTTTTGCTTTTTCATTTTGAATAATATTTCCGCTTTTGCATTTCTCTTTTATCTTAAATAATATTTTTCAAGGTTCCAAAAACATTATTTGAGTTATTGAAAATCAATTTGTTGGACATTTTTTTGGCTTGATGTTTTATTATCACTATTTTTTTTTTCATATCTTTATCCCTACAGTATTGCTATTTCTTATCTTGATGAACCGACGAGTGTGACATGTAATGAGACAACGCAACAAAAGGACAGTGATTCAGAAGAAGAAGAAGAGGATGTAATACCTGAAGAGATCGTTAGAGAAATAGAGAATTTTGAAAACAACCCCAAGTCCAACTTGGACGAAACTAAGATGGTTAACTTGGGAAATCCTGAAACCGTCAAAGAAACCCGCATAAGCATCCATTTGTCACCGTTAGAGAAAGAGGAGTACACTCGATTCCTAAAGGAATATGAAGATATCTTTGCATGGTTGTACGATGATATGACGGGGTTGAGTTGTCACGACTCCAAATATAAACCAGTCGTGATGGTGCTTATCGTGCAACTAGGCCAGCCAAAACCACACTCAAATCGTAATAATCTTCCATTTACATCACTACTAAATTGATAACCCATAAAGGTTTCTTTTAAACACTTTTAAAATAGATAAAGATACATCGAATATTAAATACAACCCCCTAGATCCCGAAGTCACTCGTCATGAAAATCTATAAAAAATACACAACTCAAAAAAAAATAAACTCTATAATAGTAAGAAGGACAGAGAGAAGGACTACGGCAAAAACATGTATCAGAAGCTGCCCCTCAGGCATACCTCACAGTGACTCATAATCAGCCCCTCGGGCATACCTCACAGTCACTCATGCCTCCCAATTACTCGTCACTCGACACTCAGCACTCGCACTCAGTAGGTAACTGCGCTCACTAGGGGCGTGTAAAGCCTCCGGAGGGGCTCCTTCAGCCCAAGGGCTAATATCAAGCAACCTCGTGGCATATCATATCCTCACAATTAGGCCCTCGGCCTCACTCAGTCAGCAACTCTCAAAATCCCCTCGGGCGTATCAGTAAAACGGGGTACTCGACCCAAAAACATCATTTTATATCTCAAATGGTGTAAATAAGGCTGAGTTCCGAAAACAGTTACACACAATGTGACTGAGTGTAAATCATAAGTCAACACAGTGAGGAAATAGTAGTAAAAAGTCCCCAAGGGGTCTAAACAAGCCGGCGCAAGGTCCCAAACATGGTTTACATCCCAAATATAGCAATAGTTTTAGAACACAATTTAACATATATTTAGAGCAAAATATGCAATTCAATAGCTGCCACAGAAAGGACCAAGTCCAAATCCAAATATCAGTGCACGCCACACACTCGCTATCCGACATGTGCGCCACTCTAAAAATAGTGGGAAAATACAAAGTCATGGGTTTCATACCCTCAGGACAAGATTTATAGCTATTACTTACCTCCGCCAGGCCAAAATACTAATCCGCGATGCTCTTACCGCTCGAGTCGTCTCCCGATTCCTTCGAATCTAACCAAAACCAGATTAACATCATCAATATACGCTAAAAGAACAAAACCCAATCGAAAGCTATCAATTTTAAGCACAATTCCCGAAATTGGCCAAACCCGAGCCCCGGGCCCATATCTCGGAATTCGATAAAAATCGCGTCACAAGAATCCTTATCCCTTCCCGAGTCTATACATATAAAATGTATCAAAATCCGATCACAAACAACCCCAAGTTTCCTTAATTACAAGTCTCAATCTTTCCAAACCCTAAACCCCCAATTTATGCCATTTAATCCACAAATTCCAAGCCTAATCCTTCATATAATAACATAGAAACGAGTTTATAGTCCGAGAAACTTACCTCCACAGAATACTCTCAAAATCCTCCTTCAAATTGCTCCCAAATTGGCTCAACACGCATGCTAAATGAAGAAAAATGCCAAAATTTCGCGGAGGCACCTATTTATACCTCCTGCGCAGTTAATCCACTCCTGCGGACCATTATGCGCACCTGCGGACCCGCACCTGCGCAATTCCACTAAAAGTCCAAATTCCGCACCTGCGACTCCGCAGGTGCGGTCCCACACTGAGCTTCCCAAATTCCACATCTGCGGATTCTTTCCGCTTCTGCGGGCCCGCACCTGCGGCTCCCCATCCGCAGGTGCGACCACACCAGTAAAATGACACCAGCAACAACTTTGCTAAAAATTCCTAAGTCCAAACCTCCGTTAACCATCCGAAATCAACCCCGAGCCCTCGGGGCCCCAACCAAAAATAACAACAAGTCCCAACCTTATTAAAACTTAGTCGAGCCTTCGAAACACCAAAAACCACGCAAAAACACCAAAATCACATCAAATTCAAGCCTATGAACTTTGAAACTTCTAAATTTCACCAAGGATGCCGAAACCATCCAAAACACATCCGATTGACCTGAAAATTTGCACACATATCCAAAATGACATTACGAACCTGCTCCAACTTCCGGAATTCCATTCCGACCTCGATAGCCTATTTTTCACTGGCGACCGGAAATCGTCAAAAACTAACTTTCGCCACTTCAAGCCCAATTCTACACCGGACATCAAAACAACACTCCGAACACACTCCTAAGTACCAAATCACCTAACGAAGCTATCCGAACCATAAAATTTACATCCGAGGTCGTTTAACAATAAGTCAACTTCTGGTTGACTTTTCCACTATTGAACCAAGTTAAGAGACTAAGTGTCTTAGTTCTCTCCAAAAGTTGCTCCGAACCCGAGCCAACCAATCTAACACAACATAAAGAAGCTGAACCACATATAATGAAGCAGAAACGGGGGAAACGGGGCTATTACTCTTGGAACGACCGACCGGGTCGTTACATCCTCCCCCACTTAAACATACGTTCGTCCTCGAACGTGCCAAGAGTTGTCCTCCAACACCATCAAACTGTCGTGTAGCCTACCATGCACATACTCGGGGGTGATCCCACGTCACCCTATCCCATATAGGTCCAATAGCAGAACACCGTTGAAATTTCGAAATCCAACCTGACTTATAAAACTTAGAACCAAATTCCCACTTCTGAAATGATTTACAAGATCAAAATTCCACAACTATAAACTGAGTAAGTCTGAACACGCTGCATCAAGCCATATATGTAACCCCAAATGCAATCACATAATATACCGCATGACTCAAACACTCATAGAGATAACTCCTAATCATGATAGCTGGTTGTTGGTTGATTTCCCAATGCACACGCAAGTGTACGTGGTCGACAAGTAATATAGGATTTGAAGTCCAGATATCGTACCCACAGGGACTTGTGATTAACTATCCACTAAACTAAACTCAAACAAATATTTAACTAGAATTAATCTAAAATAGTAAATCAAAAGATTAAATAGACAACTAACTTAAAGATGAATTCAAGGTAAATTGATATTCTAAAGTTATGGGCTGGCAAACAATCACGTTGAGTTTTCGACCTAAATCTTCAAATCAGGTTTATTGATTGACGAGGTTAATTTTGCTCGTAGCCTTCTCCCGAAGTACAACTCGCCTATTCAAGCTAACCTAATGCCTATATTCCTATGGAATCAAGATTAACAAGAACGCATTAATAATTCCCATATTATAACCAAGCAAGGCGATTAGGTATATTCCTATCCTAACCGCAAATCCGCTCCCCTGAAGGGTTAAGATCTTGCTCTACCCAATCTTATATGCAATCTAGAATTCCCTCTCCCGAGTTCAACCCTAGATTCGTAGATAGTATTCAATTGGTGATCAAGCAATTAAATAATTAAGCGCAAGATTGAATAAACAAACCAATTAAGATAAAACAATAAGAATAATTCAAGCTTCAACTACAACGTTCATGTAGCACCCAAAACTCTAGAACTAATAAACTATGAAACTAAAAGAAGAGACGAGAAAAAAAACTAAGTGGAAGCCTTTTACAAGTGTGGTGTGTGTTCCTCCACTTCAATCTCTCAATCCCCTTCAATGATCAATAAAAATACTCTTCAATGTTATGTTTTTGGGTCTATTTATATGTTTAGGATAAACCCTAAACGTGTAGGAGACTTCTATTCCAACCGGGAAACACTTAAAATCTTCAAAACTCGGAATTGACCGGACAAAGGACCCCTGGCGTTAGAAGGCTAAGGCCTGGNCACATAAAATGCAAGGTATATAATGCTTAAAATCATGAATTCTAGCCACGCATCAACACCCCACACTTAGACTCTTGATCGTCCTCGAGCAATATCCTTCAACACGTACACATCTCATTAACAAGGAGTATTTCACTTCTCTTTTTTTTTTCACACACCTTACCCCTTAACTATGATCGATACCGGCAATCAAGTACGAACATACAAAATTTCACATTCTTTCCCTTCTTTAAACATGCCCAAATATAACAAGTTAATCAATCATACCAATAACCTAATCGCATCCACCCAACCTCAAGAGTCAACTTGAAACCACTAAGCTCTCTCAATTCACGCACCTACCCAACAAGAAAGTTTACAACATTACCTATCGTTCATCAGATCATGTGCCCTCACCAACAAACAAAAGAGTGAATATAAATAGTCCACACATTCAAATATGCTTTTGAACGTAATTTAAGGACATCACACAATTTAACAAATGCTCTCACTTCGTACCATAAGCTCGCCCGTACTGTAGATCTCCACTAATTCAAGTTAGCCAAATCTAGGATCAATTAGGACTCTTAAGTCTGTAATGTACGTTAAGGGACGGGTACGATATATTTAGGAATAGTGACTAACCCTCCTAAGCACTTTAATACACTA
>ML335722.1:0-45533 GCA_005239505.1 Nicotiana paniculata
TCCCACGATCACGTTATAAGCCATGTCAGTATCGATGACTTGGAACCTGATACTTTTGATCACAACCTCAGCATAAGTGCTAAGCTCAATTTCTCCTTTTGTTATAACCGTAGAGTTGTCAAACCCTGATATGGATCGTGCCCTTGGGATTACTTGATTCCCTAGTAGCATTTCTTCCACGAATCTTAACAAAATGATATTGACTGAACTGCCTAGATCAATCAACACTCTTTTTACGTTAGTGTCATGAATAAGTAAAGATATTACTAGAGCATCGTTGTGAGGAAGCATTAATCCGCCGATATCTGCATCATCGAATCTTATATTGTCCTCTTCTATATTTTCACGAGCCCGTTTTCCATGTGTAATTGTGAACTTTGTGGTTGTTTTGCAGACCACTCTGTTTACTTCTTCACCTCCGTGTATCACGTTGACGGTTCGTTTTGGAGAAGGAGGCTTTGGGTGCTCCTGCATGTTCCTCGTATATGCATGTTTACCTTTATCACTAAACAACTCTATTAAATAGCCCTGTTTCAATAAATTTTCTACTTCACCTTGTAAAAATCTGCAATCCGCAGTTTTGTGCCATGATCGTTATGGAATTCACACCAGTGATCTGGGTTCCTTCTATTTGGATTTGACCGCATCTCTTTGGGCCATTTAACCTTGTCTCCCATGTTCCTCAATATTGAGACAAGTTCAGTAGTACCCACATTAAAGGTATGATCCCCAATCTGAGTATTACCTCTAGGTCGTTCATCTCGATCTTTCCTGGATCTAGATGAGGATGAGACTACGTCTCTTCCTTATGGTCTATAATCCGACCTAGTGCTTTCGAACCTGGGATGAAATCGCATCCCGAGGGTTAAGTAAGGATCGTACCTATTTTTACCTGATCTTTTATCTGATTCAGGACGTCTGGATTTTGAATGATCTTCATCTCTCGAACGAGCAATGATATCTTCTTCTATTCTGAGTTTAGTACTATACCTGTTATATACATCGTTCCATGTTGTAGCGGGGAATTCTCTTAGACTTTTCTTAAGTCGTCTTGTGGCTTCTGAGCTTTTATCGTTTAGGTTGCTTGCAAATGCCACGGCTGCCCAATTATCAGGCACCCTAGGTAACTGCATTCTTTCTCATTGAAACATGGCTACATACTCACGGAGTAGTTCCATGTCTCCTTGTTTTATTTTGAATATGTCTTCCATTCTTTTCTCAACTTATTGTGCACCAGAGTGCGCTTTTATAAATGAATATGTAAGCTCAGCAAAAGAGTCAATAGAATTTTCAGGGAGAAGAGAATACCATGTTCGGGCTCCTTTTGTAAGTGTTTCCCCAAATTTTTTGACAAGGACTGATTCAATCTCTTATTTTGTTACGTCGTTGCCTTTTACTCCAGTAGTGAAAGCAGTCACATGATCACGTAGGTCAGTTGTTCCATCATATTTGGGAACGTCAGGCATTTTAAACTTCTTGGGTATAGGCAAGGGTGTCGCACTTGGCTTCCAAGGTTGTTGAGAATACCTATCAACATCAATGCCTTTGATGATAGGTGGTACTCCAGGAATTTGTTCAATGCGATCATTCTGCTCCTTCATCTGTTTCTGCATGGTTAGCAGTAAATTTTGTAATTATGAGTTATTAGACATACCCGGTCTCGTTTCGAGAGATTCATTAGGAGTATCTCTTCTTCCTGAGTTTGCCAACCCAGATTGAGGATTTTTCATGGTGATGGTATTATTGGGGGGTGGCATCGGCGGTGTAGGTAACGCTGCCGGTAATCCTCTCGCAAATTCTTGCAAAGCTTGGCTCACGTACTCTGCAATCATTTGCTTTACACGATCTTGTTCCACAGTTTGATCATTATCACCATTGTTGTTATTGGATCTTTCTGGGGATTGTTCCATTGAACCATGTGGGGTTCCCAAAGGCGATGGAACTGGGGTTCCATTCCTTTGTTGGTTGTTGTCGTTGGAGTTCGACATAGTTCAGAGGATATCACTCGAAAGGCAAACAAATAAGATTCCTAGTAACAGAACCAATTTGTTTAACCAAAGAATTAGATCCTTTGACTAAAGCTTTTTCTAAGATGAACACGGGTTACTGATAATCAAGGAAATATAGAAAAATGAATAATAGACAATATTGCAGAAATATAGAAAAGCGAAGTAAATTGTATTTTAGAATCAGATGCCTTTACAAGCTACATTCCCCTCCCTTATATAGGAGATTCCTTGATATAGCATAAAACTCTTTCTATGGTTGCTCATTAATGACTAATTATGACATTAATGAGGTGTTACAAAGGATAACGGTAATTGGGGTACGGTTACATAACGTTAGAGTAGTCAATTGTGGGCCATTGAATCTGCCCGTAGCTTTGTCTAGATTCATTCTAACCGTGCCTTTTCCTTGTTTTTATCAGGTTGAGTTTCTCGTGGCTGATAAGCTCGAGGGTTTATTGAATCGTGCCTCTTTGTTTCGTACCTCTTTGAAGAATCACATCCAGTTGTCGCATTCTCTTGTGTCCACGCAACTGGCTGAGTTGTCAAAAGTTGGCTTACGTGTGAAACTCTTTTTTACCAATACATTTATATTCTAAGTCCAAAACATCGGACCGATAGTCAACAACGTAAAATCTTTAAGGCAAAATGGAAATTAACATAAAGACGAAGAGCGAAGATGAAACAAAAAGATCCTTTTATATATCCAAATGGTGTTCACAAAAGTATATTTACAAAGCTCTCACATGGAGCTGTTACAATAAAAAGGAAAATAATAGAAGCCTAATCTTTTGTCGGGGTCACTCGATCGGAGGAAGTTCCCTCAGGAGCTGCACTTTCGACGGCTTGACCCTCAGCACCTTGATCATCGACAGCCTCTTCCCCCTCGGGGACTTCATCTTCGTCTTCACCACTCTCCGAGCCACTAACGGAATCCTCGTCGGGAATGATCAGTGCAGTTGATTCTTCTTCTAAGGCTTTCACTTTCTCTTCTCGGCAGAAAGATCAAAACCTTTGGCCTGTATCTCCTCGAGAGTCTGCCTCCGAGATTCTAATCGATCATGGTCAAGGGCACGAGTTAGCCTGAGCTCGGCTTCAGCAGATACTTTCTTAGCCCGAGCATTTGCATCAGCAGCATCAATCTGATACGAGGACATAAGCGCATCAACTTCGGACTTGATTTTGGACAACTCGGAAGCCGATTTAGCATGAAGCTCCTTATAATGGAGACTTTCTGCCTTTGTACCTTAAAGTTGGTGATCATCCAAGGTCAGCTTCTCTCGAAGAGTAACCTTCTCGGAGGCAACCTCATCTATACGCTGCTTCAGTCCGCGGATTTCAGTGTCTTTGACCCTAAGATCCTCCCAAAGTTGCCCCACCAGGTCATCCTTCTGCCTCATCTGCAAGAATTGAATTGAGACATTAGAACACTAAAATGAGTAAGTGTAAAACAAGCCCGCAAAGACTATGTTACTTGCTCGATGAAATCGGCCCGTTCTCGAGGCGCCTCCTCCGAACGGGCTAAAAGGTCGTTAAGTTCCCCCTCTTTTCTGACATAGAGGGCCTTGAGGTCATCGTGCTCCAACATGATCTTCCTAAGCTCGTCTTCGCATCGAGCAAGCTCTGCTCGAGACTTGGAGAAAGCCTGGTCATAGAGCATCACAGCCTGGTCAGGAAGAAAGGAAGTTAGAAAGGCACAAATTAAATCTCAAACATAGTTGTTAAAAGACAAAGTATACCTTCTTTCGAAGCTTATCAGCCTCTTCGAATATAAACGAGGCGCCGAGGTTAGGGCCCTCTTCAATCCCCGTAAGGCATTCCTCGAAGATATCATTCTCCCCGTGGGATGCCATCGCTTCAGGAGTCTTCATGTCCTGGGCATCCGGTATCTGCCCTTCAGAAAAGGATGGGCCTTGTGGAGAGTCACCCACGTCGATCACCCCAAGTAGATCGATCGGGGCCTTCTCTTTCCTTCGAGGAGATTTGGGGTTGGTTCCTTCAGGATCTTCGACCGAGTACTTTTCAGCACAAAGTGCATTCTGGTCACCAGCCGGTTCAGGGACTGGGCTAGAGCTCCCTTCAGTGACCCTCTCAGCTTGAGATTGAACCACCTTAACAGCCTTCGATGCAGTAACCTTTGAAGTACCGGTACCGCTTCCCCTCCGAGTTACTAACGGGAGGTCATCGCCTTCACCCTCAGTCTCATCTCCCTCTTCGACCTCAGCACGAATACTCGCTGCAACTTCGGGAGACAAGCCCACCGTGTCGGCCTTAGGCTTTCGAGCTTTGTCCTTTTTTGGTTTCAGGGACACCGCCAGCGTCTCCCTCTATCTCTTCTTATCCTTGGCATGTTTTGGGGTATCTGCTTTGCCAGGTGAGGGCAGCCTCATTGAAATGGCTTCTCCAAGGCCTACATAAGCACAAAAGGTTAGGTGTGCTACCAAGAGATATTTTCACTAAGGAATTCAAAAATGACAGTAAAAAAAACTCACCATGGTTTTTGGCCTCCCATCGGCCTCTGGCCAAGTCGCGCCAGACACGCTCAGCACATGTGGAGGTGGAATCTAGTTGTCAAACCCATCCCGGAAGGTCCTTGACTGCACCGGGATACCAATCGACGGCTGCATAATCGGAAGTGAATTAGTTCAAAAGGAAGAAAAATCATTTGATTAACGAAACATGTTCGATGAGTCGTCACTTACGGTTCATATTCCATTCCTCGAGGAATGGCATATTCTCAGCAGGAATCAGGTCAGATGTTCTGACTCAAACGAAGTGGCCCATCCACCCTCGGTCCTTATCTTCGTCGATGCTAGCAAAGAAAGACTTTGAAGATCGACGTTGTAGTTTAATCAGGCCACCTCGATAGAAACGAGGGATGTACAGTCTAATAAGATGGTCGAGGGTGAAAGGCATCCCCTCGACCTTGTTCGAAAAGTACCTAATCAGGTAAACGATTCGCCAAAAGGAATGATAGATTTGGTCGAGCGTCACCCGATATTGTCTACTAAAATCGAGGATCACTGGATCTATCGGTGTCAAGGAGGGTTCTACGGTGCCTAAGGTGAATGGGTATGTGTATATACTAAGAAAATCAGCTTTGTGAGTGGTTATGTCCTCTTCAGGTGAAGGGGTCTTTACTTGTACCGCATCCCCCCAAGGTTTTTCGACTTTGAAATTAGAAGATGTTTCACAAGGCCCAGGGGTACACTCCTCAACACGAGGAGGTACTACCATTTTTCTCTTAGACGAGCGTGATGATAAAGGGGCTTTCTCTTTTTGGGGAACTGTCTTAGAAGTTTTGGCCATATTTGTTGTGAAATTTCAGAATATGAAGAAGAAAATGTTTAAGAGATGAACACAAAGGAATAATGAATGTAGAGAGAAATTAGTAAATGTTTGAAGACGTTGTGGAAAGTAAAAGTTTTAGGAGTGAAGGATTGGGGTATTTATAGGGGTCATCTAAGCGTGTTGGAGAAGTTAAAAGGGCCGCCCATAACTGTTATCGATTGGTGGGTTTTTCGAGAACTGTGCAGACATGACCTCTGCACAACCTTTCTGTCATACCAATCGCTGACCTCACGTGGCTGACGTCATGATGGGAATATCGAAGGGTCAAGAATTCAAACCGTTTCTTATCATTTCATTATAAGAAACGCGGGAACTATCTGTATACGGCTGAAATCAGAGGAGTCCGATTTTCGAGGTCTCTATTGCGCCGAGCCCGAGCTCGAAGATTTCGAAGTAAAGTTCGAATCGATCCCGGAACATACACTTCGAGAAGGCACATCGAGGACCCGTCACAACCTACCTCGAGGCAGTGCCAAATCGATGACAGTCAAGAAAAAATGAGAAATTTCTAAGGACACGTGGTTAGGACGGACAAGATTTGTAAGAAATAGTACAACTCCGAACTGAACCGTTATACAACTGTACCAATAGTATTCTTTGTCATAATTATACATGTACCATATTAGAATTTTTCTCTCCTATATAAAGGGGACCCCAATTATTTTGTAAGGGGGATCATACAATTCATTGCAATAGAATACTCTACTCTTCTCGTTTGTTGTGCTCAAGTTTATTCTTCAACTTTATTGTTCTTCATTTATTGTTCATACTTTATTATTACTAAGCTATCCTCGAGGCCATGAAACCACCAAGTTCGAGGCCCTCGTTCCTTTGACTATATTAGTTTGGCTATCATTTCTCCTTACTTATACCCATTATCTCTTGGGTATTAACTAATATTAGAATAAATCACATATTTTTAGAACCACAAATTATATTTAATTGTTGATACCATTTTCGAGGTAAACAAGTAACATGTTTAATTT
The DNA here is from genome assembly GCA_005239505.1 of Nicotiana paniculata. Taxonomy (NCBI): domain Eukaryota; kingdom Viridiplantae; phylum Streptophyta; class Magnoliopsida; order Solanales; family Solanaceae; genus Nicotiana; species Nicotiana paniculata. The sequence continues at coordinate 6,344 of ML335722.1, forward strand.
AACAATTGATAAACCATTTTTATGTAGGCATTACTCAAGCAATTTGGCTCTTAACCTTAAAAAACACATAACTATTTACACTAAATTTGGTATATTTTCCCCATGTTATAATGTTTTTTGTGTTAAGTTGATTAGCTAGATAAAATACTACTAACGTTCCACGTTATCGTATATCCTTAATAAAAGACGATTCAATATCGGTTAAACTTTTATTTTGTTTTTTCTTGGGTGTTCAGTATTCGTATTGGAGTCCTGGCTAATTTAAATTCACACCACGTAAAGCCATTGAAGAAGAAAACGCTCCCTGCCAGGAGTCTTTTGATCCCTATAACTCCCCGCTCAAAAGTCAGGTCTTTTTTAGCTTCTTCCAAAGAAGTTAGTATTAGACGAACCCGAAACTTCAGGTTAATAATGGAGAGCTCATATTCATTTACTATAATGCTTTTAAAAAAAAAAAGAATCCCTCCCAGTTTAGGAGGATCTAAAGTGTTTCCACTCTTCTCCTCCAGTGCGACTCGAATCCAGGACCTAACGGTCGTGTGTGGAGGTGATTTACCAACTGAGCAATCCTCACTTGTCCATCTACTACAATCCTTGATCGTATCGATATAGACTTCTACACAAGCTATGCATCATACTATTAGTTTTAGTAGGCATTTGGACATAAAAATTGTAACTTTTGAAAACGGTAGTATTTAGAGTTAAATTGAAAAATAATACTCCATTCGGTCCACAATAAGTGATTTTTAGCTTTTTTTGTGTGGTCCAAAATAAGTGATTTTTTTAGATTTCAAGAATACATTAATTATTTTTTTTCTACATTGCCCTTGGAGTAAATAATGTTGGAGTACGTGTTAGGAGTGTTTATGTGAAGAAATAGTGAAGGTTAACATGATCAATTTCATTGCTAATTAATGTTAAAAGATGAATTTCTTAATATTTGTAAAAACAACTAAAAAATTACTTATGTAGGACCGGAGGGAATATTCGAAATTATATTTGGACATGCATTTCAATTGAAAAAATATTGCAGTTTTGTGTGTGGGTAAACAAAAATTTCTGAAATTTGAAAAAAAAGGTGGTCAAAACCACTTTATAGTTTTTAAAACAAATATATTTTTAAAATAAATTTCTGACAAAAAAACAAAATATCTACTAACAAACGGGTCCTTAATTTAATATAGAAAGAAAATGTCCATATGAAAAATAAAGGAAAGTGAGATCCAGATGGAAGGAAAAAATGAAAAGGGCTAATCAAGATTTATTGTCCTAAAATCATGTGGTGATGGCTTTCCCATTTTATTTTGCTTTTCTCATTCATTGGCCCCTTCTTCCTTTTTTTTTTTACCTTTTAAAAAGGAAAGAGAATTATACACATCCACATACTATATACTTTTTTTTCCTCATTATTTCTTAGGCTTTATTCTTAGCTTTCCTTTTCCTTTTCCTTTTTTCTTCCTCTTGGGAGACATCTTCAAAGAATGTTGTCCTCTCAATCTAAACCATACACATGTGTTAGAATCTTACATAGTATACCACCTTCGTCATTATTATTTTCACTTTTACCCCACTAGGTAAAATAACATTTGTAGGTAAATTATACAGTTTCGTAAGAGTTCGAATGTGTAATCATATTTCTCCGTTTAAATGTTCATTGTACTCCATTCCTTTTATTCTTATCATACTTTATTTGATTAATTATAAAGTCGCCACTGAGAGATGAAATTCCTTTATCTTTACTCGGATGAAACACGTTTGAAAGAATGCTTCTCTCATAAATGAGTCCTTTATGATGCGAATCTAGATTAGTGCGGCCAATGAGTATAATATAGTATGGTCAAACAAAAAAGATAAGTATAAAATCCAAGATATTGATTTGATTTTTATATGAATAGAAAAGAAAAAGTCAACAAAAATCACACTCATGCATTTCCAAAATTTTAAATTCTGTTGGAGCCTAAAATAATCTCACCAAGCGGTAATTTCGGATCTAAAAGTTGAGACAAAAAATAATACAATAATAACACATAAGGTTAATTGAGTTTGTCTACATTGAAAAGTCTTCTCAAAAGATATAAAGAAGGGCTATGTTATTCAAGAAGATAGTAGGTGTTTCTTCATTTATAGGAGCCAAAAATTGATTTGATGTAGACTTGGAATTAATGTTATGTTTGAAAATTCCCTAGTTGCTATAACTCGTAAGTGCACTAGTACTTCTTCATGCCAAAGTATGTAAAAACAAGAATAAATAAATAAAGTTACAAAGGAATTCAAATAATTAAAAAAAAAGTAAACACGAAGAAGTTAAGGGGATTAGCGTTTAATAAATATATATACATAAAAGAAATATGATCTCATATATATTAATTTTTTCGCAAAAGGTGTTTGGATGAAGCTCTTTTACCCCTAGCTCCGTCCCTGTATAAGTGAATATTTGCTAAAATGTCAAACATTTTATTCTCTTAAATGTTAGATTTAATTTACTTCTGAGAAAATGATCAAGTGTTTGCTGTATGAGCTTCACTTACATGATTACAGAGTTAATCCCATTAAAAAATTTAAAATTTTAATCTATACTAGTGAAAATGTTACATCATCACAATAATGGTTCCTCGTGTGTTATTAGAAAAAAGAAAAAGGGGGTTGATTGCAAATAGATTTGGTGAACTTTTTGCAGGCACATTTTATATTTTCTGATTTTGGTCAACAATGCTCCAAGAAAATGAAGAACAACTGGAGGAAATTTATTTAATTTAATTAGGTTGCCCTTTTCATGTCTTTATTTGCTTTTATCAACACATGAACAACAAGGCACAAATAGGACATCCAAATTAGCTCACAGTATTAAAATTCTTTTTCCTCAAAAATATTTTAAATTATTAGCACAAATTTTCTTCGGCAAAGATCAATTTTAGTCCGCCACCAAAACTATTTATATTCGGTAACCGTAAAAGTATATAATATTTATATATATTTCATATATAATATATAGATATACAAAAATATACGGCTATACAATATTATTTTTCTAATTTTTATTCTCGTTACAAAAATAAGGGAAACAAACAAACGAACAAACAAAGGACTCCTCCTGGCCCGCATGCACCAAAAAAGACTCCTGACAAAGACAACTAAATAATAATTTTAAAATATTGAGGAAGTTGGAGTTAAAAAAAAAAAGTAGAAAAAGGAGGGGCATTCACCAAATCTACAGTTCATTTTCATTTAATTGAATTTGCTTGTAAGATGTCATAATAACTCCTCAATTATGCATTGGGTTATTTCCTTTATAAAGAAATCATAAAAGAGATTCGTGACTCCTCATTTTTAGTATCCAGTATATTTATAGTAATTTTACATTTATGGTACACTACAGTATTCTAGCTAGTGTTAATCATATATTACCACCCTAATATAGACTTTTGTGAGTTGTATGTATTCTCATTCTCTTTTACCAAATAGAAGTTGGAAAATGTTATGAAATAAAACTCAACTTTAAATGCAAAACATAACAATAAAATTTTCACATATTACATACAACTTTAAAGAAAAATAACTTCTATCTTTATTTTGAGGAGGACTATCATTAAAGATCCATTTAAAGCTTCAATTTGAATTTAAAATTTTTTAGTCATTATTTGGTGTGTCAAAAATTGATTTGACACGTCTATAAAATTTACAAAAATTAAGATGGATGTAAATTCGAACTTCATGAGATTTATTCAGAAAAGATTAGCGCTTATGAACGCAAACTACTACTAAGTCAATTGTGATTTTGTGAAGGAATGTATTTGATAAATATACGTTATCACATTTAATTCACGTCTATTGTATAATAATAATAATAATATAAAGAATAAGTAAACAATGAGTCACACAACCTTTATGCTAAATATGCGTAGGAATTTCATGATAATAACATAATGGAAAGAGTAATAAATTGTGATAACACATTAGGAAAATGCCAGCATGCATGTCAATAAACAAATTATACGTGAAAAATATTCGACATCCAGTTTTAATTCTGTTTTAAGACAAAAAGTCTAGTTTTTCACCGTCGTCAAATTCTTTAAGACAAATGAGAAAATAGATTATTTCCATTGACCTGTTTCTTGAAATCAAACAGTAGTCTAGTTAATGATTTTTAGGCTAAATTAACCAGACTAGAGTTGATTATTTCAAGTTTCATAACTTTTTTTTATTTAGTTAAAGAATTAGTCAGATAATCAGATTAATTTTCCATAGGCATAATATATCAAATAAATCAGGACTAGAAGTTTATTAGGAGAACTATTTCTTTTTTTCACTTGTTATAAAATATAAATTAATGTATAATGACGAAAATATACCAATTTATAAAACCAAACTATTTAGCGGCCTGATATTGAGGGCTAGAAATACCAAGGTTCCATTCGTCAAACAAACAGTAAACAGGCGCCTATGTGTTAAGACCAAAGCCTGCTCTCAATTCTCAACTACACCACTCTCTCTCTCTCTCTCTCTCTCTCTCATTCTTCTTCTTCTTCTCCGGCACCGTTTCCGGCAAAACTCCGACCAGGAACTTTTTTCGTATCTCTCTATAGAAACTTCTCGAAATTTCCTCCGAACACAGCCAAAAAAAAAAAAAAACGTGTCAAAAACCATATAAAGAGTCTTAGGAGGACCACTACAGTCCAAAACACTTTTTCTCTCTATAATGGACCACCGGCCGTCACCCACTTTCCCTCCTTTGCCGGCGACATTTCCCGGCTAAAAATAATGCATGCCCAAAAAATGCCCCTTCAATACACCAATTTTACATAAAGCCACGTCCTTTGCATTTTAATTTATCATAAATTAATAATATTCATAGGGGCTTATCTGGTAATTTTACGAAATGGCTGCAACACCAAATACAACCACAGCTTTAACCACCGTGGACTCCACCGTCGGCGGCGGCGGAGGTTCGGTCGACGAGCTTAATGCTAAGGCAGTGCATAAGAGGTACGAAGGGCTTGTGATGGTACGGACAAAAGCTGTAAAAGGGAAAGGGGCTTGGTATTGGGCTCACCTTGAGCCTATTTTGGTCCATAATTCTGATACTGGACTTCCTAAAGCTGTTAAACTCCGTTGTTCTTTATGCGACGCCGTTTTCTCTGCTTCTAACCCTTCAAGAACTGCCTCTGAACATCTCAAAAGAGGGACTTGTCCTAATTTCAGCAACTCTGTTGCAAAGCCCATTTCTTCCGTACCACCAATTACTACTAACGTCACTTTAACTCCGTCACCAACCCAGCAAAATCACCGTAAACGGAGCTCTTCTGGTGGTGGTGGTGGTGGTGTGGTACGTGGGGGTAGTTCAACTGGGGGTGGGGGGAGTGTGACTACGACGTCGTACCAAGTTCCACCTTTAGCAATTGTTGATCCCTCTAGATTTGCGGTTGAGTTAGCCTATTCCCCTGTTGTTTCAATGGCTACGACAATTGTTACTGCTACTGGTGGCAGTGGTGTTTGTACGGCAGGCAGTGGTGGTTGTACAGTTGGTAGTGGTGGTGGTGTGTATGCACATCAGCATTTGATGTTGTCAGGTGGTAAAGAGGATTTAGGTGCTTTAGCTATGCTAGAAGATAGTGTGAAAAAGCTAAAGAGTCCTAAAGCATCACCTGGCCCAACATTAAGCAAATCCCAAATTGATTCTGCACTTGATTATCTTGCTGATTGGGTCTATGAATGTTGTGGGTCGGTCTCGTTTTCGAGTCTTGAGCATCCAAAGTTTAAATCTTTCTTAAGCCAAGTTGGTTTGCCGCCACTCTCAAGGAGAGATTTTGTGGGTTCAAGATTGGATGCTAAGTATGAGGAAGCAAAGGTTGAATCCGAGGTGAAGATTCGTGATGCTATGTTCTTTCAGATTGCATCCGATGGTTGGAAGTTGAAGAATTATGGTGAAGAGAATTTGGTTAATTTGTCTGTGAATCTTCCCAACGGGACAAGTGTGTTTAGAAGGGCAGTGTTCACTAGTGGATACGTGCATTCTAAGTATGCGGAGGAGGTTTTTATGGAGACCATTTCTGAAATTTGTGGCAACAATTTGCACCAATGTGTAGGTATAGTGGCAGATAAGTTTAAGGCCAAGGCTTTGAGGAACTTAGAGAATCAGCATCATTGGATGGTTAACCTTTCTTGTCAGTATCAAGCGTTTAATTGTTTGGTTAAGGATTTCGGTAAGGAGCTTCCTTTGTTAAATAATGTAACTGGGAATTGTCTAAAGCTTGCGAATTTTGTTAATAACAAGTCTCAAGTTCGGAATAGTTTTCACAAGTATCAATTGCAGGAGTATGGACATGCTAGTTTACTGAGAGTACCATTGCGTAGTTATGAAAGATCAGATTTTGAACCTGTGTACACATTAGTGGAGGATATACTGAGCTCTGCGCGTGCACTTCAATTGGTATTGTTGGATGAATCCTATAAGATATTGTCTATGGAGGAGCAAATTGCTAGAGATATCGAAGAGATGATGAGGAGTCCACATTTTTGGAATGAACTTGAAGCAGTGCATTCACTGGTAAAACTGATTAAGACAATGACACAGGATATCCAGACAGAGAAGCCGCGTATAGGGCAGTGCCTTCCTCTTTGGGAGGAACTTAGGGTGAAAGTGAAGGATTGGTGTTCGAAGTTTCACGTTGTCGAGGGACCAGTAGAGAAGGTGATTGAAAGGAGATTTAACAAGAACTATCATCCTGCTTGGGCTGCTGCCTTTATACTTGACCCTCTCTATCTGATTAGGGACAATAGTGGCAAGTACTTGCCTCCATTTAAATGTCTGACACCAGAGCAAGAGAAAGACGTGGACAAGCTCATAACGCGGCTTGTCTCTAGGGAAGAGGCTCACATTGCGTTAATGGAGCTTATGAAATGGAGAACTGAAGGACTTGATCCTGTGTATGCTCAAGCTGTACAATTGAAACAAAGGGATGCCAGCTCTGGAAAGATGAAAATTGCAAATCCACAAAGTAGCAGACTTGTGTGGGAAACTCACCTAACTGAATTTAAGTCACTTGGCAAGGTGGCAGTTAGGCTAATCTTCCTTCGTGCAAGTTCATGTGGTTATAAGTGCAACTGGTCTTTCTTGAGATGGGCGAATGCTCATTCCCATTCAAGAGTGGGTATGGACAAGGCGCAAAAGTTGATATTTGTTGCTGCTCATTCAAAGCTTCAGAGGAGGGATTGTTCTAATGATGAAGATAAAGATGCTGAGCTTTTTTCCTTGGCAAACAGTGAGGATGATGTTCTAAATGAGGTTTTTGTTGATACATCCTCTGTGTAGTGTTCCTTTTTTCTTATTTATTTATGACTACATTAGTAGGAATTTTTTTCTGAAGAAATGAAATTCTTTCCACTGTCGTGCTTTCTTGCATGAGCAGAGCTGTTCACACTTAAAATCAGTGATGTGCAGAACAGCTTCTTGCTTGCTAAGAAAAAGCTGATTGAGAGAAGTTGCAGGACAGAAATGTTTGTACTGCTTTTGTTCTTAGGTAGTTTTGGAACTCATAAATTTTGATGTAGAGGGAAAGGTTTTTGTTTCCCTTTTCTTGTAAGATCAGAAATTTACTCTTGAATAGATCCTATTAATTTGATAAAAGTTCGTTCAGTTTTTGGCTTAAAGCTACATTCTGTTCGCAGTCATTGTTTAGTTATATCCAGATTAAGGTACCTCAAAGGACTTACTTTGACAGAAATTTGCAAGTCATATTTCAATGGTAGATTCGGAAGTCAAAAGTAGCCTCATTATGCTGGACAGATAATTGGTCTTATGCTGAGCCAAAAGTTAATTTACACTTAAATGATCTCCTACAATGATCTGCTGAATGGTATTTCAAAACAGTTAACATGTTCCCTCCAAAATTCCACTCCGTTTTGGTTTTGCTGAAAATCCCATGCTCAGTTCTTGTTCTTCAGACTCAGGTAGTAGATGTGACCGCGGTAATTAAATGCAACAATGTGTGGATGTGCCATCAAGAGGCAAATGAAGAACTTTGACCTCAGACACAGCCTATCCTTTTTGTACGAGGAACTTGAATGATGATCGCAGATGAGGTTTTGCTGTAGGCTCTGTACCTATGCCGTACCTCTGCACTACGCACCATCTTTGGATCTGGTGTCAACCCATGCTTTCGATATCATTCTGGCACGGTCTGGTTTGAGCAATGACCCAAAGTTGGTGAGTTACCAAACAGTGATAAAATATCATTTGGTCCGAATTTGATACATATGATTGTCCAGCAATCTATTTATTTGTTTTCAGACTCATGAGTTTTCTCTACTTTTGTTCCTCTTTTTTTATCGTGTTCTTGGCATTAGATGCTAGTCTTTCTTTTGGTTAGGAGCAAATTTGACACCGGTCTTTTAGCTACTTTTGTGACAGTATTATTTCAGCAGGAAGCCATTACCATTTATCAGCTGAAGTATGACTTATGTGCAATGCTACTTAATTTTGGTTGATGCAGATGTATTTGACAAGGTCATAGTCACATCGGATAGACCGCCATAAGATGTTTGGTTGGCAAAACTGTTAAATCATGTGAAGAGGATACTATGAAAATGATCAGAGAAAGGACATTATTCAAGAATTTTCACCTGCGCACTTTTGATTAAAAAGTCTGAGGTTGTTAAGACTGATGGAGCCCTATGCAACAAGTTTTTTGCTAGCTTTGGCAACAACCCCTTCCCTCAAGGTCCCTTTGATCAATCTTTATAGCTGGAAGAGCACTTCCAACAACTGACTCTTGTTTTGAGTGGAATACGATGGACCCCTACCGCGAAAGAAGTGGAAGTCTTTCTAAAAATTGGTTGTTTTTGGAGAGAGAAAATAAGGCTCTTAAGTTGAATCACCTTTGGTGTAACTTCTCACTTAAACATTTCAAAACTTGTGATATTACATGCAGGGTCATTGGATGATGCTTCCCATCATTGCGAAAAAGTTGTGAGAGGACCCAAAGTAGAAGAATATTGTCGGCATGAAGCAACACAAGAGATGCTCCATAGAGATATGGCAACGAAGATTGACTAATTTTTGCTGGTTGCAGAAGACTTTCATAAACGAAAAACCATCATTACCCGGTAACAGTTATAATTTTATCCGCATTTCACTGTGGTTTTAATCTTTCAATGATACATTCATCATAATTTGCATATATTCTACATATAACCTTTATATCATTTTGATTCTTAGAGTTTGATTTAGCTTGACGCCTCCCACATTTTCGTTGAGTTCACTTTACCATATTCACGAACATTGAAGAAATATAGTATACTCTTTGCTGCAACAACAACCCAGTGTAGTGTAATCCCACAAGTGGGGTCTGGAGCGGGTAGGATGTACGCAGCCTTACCCTACCTTGGACGGACAGAGAGACATTTTCCGAAAGAAATATATACTCTTTGGTGACTTGATAGTATGTTTGATTTTTGACTTTTGCTTTGTTTCCATCAAATTTTCTAATATGGCATCAACCAGTTCTTGGAAAGCTCTTAGGGACAATGTTAGAACAATCTCCTTTCCTTTGAGAAAGTGGTGGCTGTTTACTTTTCTGTCACTTATAGTGTCTTTTAAAATAGGTTGTATTAGGATTAAGCTTACCAAAAAGAGATTCTATGACCACATTTGCTATTCTTGTTAACACAAGTTTCATACTATTATTTTTTAAAGAGCTTATCTTTATTTCTTTCTTATCTTAAACTATAGTATGATAGCACCATAAAAGAGAGATACCCTTCGAGGGAAAGGCTTATTTCCTTTTTCCCTAACATTCTTTTGTGGAGTTTCTAGGTATTGATTGATTTTTGTACGAGACCTCTTTTTTCCTTATGCTAACTACTTTTAACCACCACAGGTGACTGTGCCAAATTCTGTACATGCTGTTTATACCAATTAAAGCAAATTTTTGAGGATGTATCATAATGTTTAGTGATGAAGAGAAAATTTTCAATGACCACTATATAATGGGACTGTAAAGAATCATTTAACTTGGAAAAAAATTATTTGCTACAGGTAGAAATGTACATGTAAACTTTTGATCTCAAAGTCTTAACCTGGCTACTTTAGCTAGATGTTAGCTAGAGATACTGTTGAAAGTGAATTTCCTCACTAAAGTAAAAATCGTCCATAGGCCATAGCATACATATATTATTAGTGCAACAGTGACAGAGTGATATCAGAGCCAGTCTCGCGATGGCGAGGGCGTTGCGGATTTGGGTGGGTTAGGGCGTGACGCCCTCCCACCTCAAACAGGGCATCTTATAATTGTTTTACAATTCTTTATCTCACGAGCGTTTTTAGAGTCGAAATTAGGCAGGTCCGTGACAGAGATGAATGCAATGAGTGACTGTATTTGAAGACTTTGGTAAAGCACTCATTTGGACCAAACATGGATATCCCACCTTATCCGATGAACCAAACAACCCCTAAGAACTTGGGGTTAGTTTGAGAAACATGGTACGGAATGTCCAAGTCTCAAGCACAACCTGACAGAAATGAGAATTGTATCTATAGCTAGATCCTAACTGCTGAATAGACGCATATACACAACAAATGTATGCTCACTAAACAAAAAATTTATCGTAAATTTATATGGTTGAAAATTTTAAATATCTATATATTTTATAGTAGTAAGTTTCCATGTATTTTCACAAAATATGTTCAATTTTAAAATTCAAATAACCACCTTTGTACTTGGACTATTTATATAAGAGTTTAAAATTTTGAAAAACGAACAATTTGGTGTTGCACTTTTACGGGGTGGGTGGTAGTGAGTAGAAGTAGAATTATAGAAGGGACCACTGAGTGATAGGTATCCCATGGATTTTCATGTGTGCGCAAGCTGACCTAGACACTATATTAATTATGAAAAGGTAAAAGACAACCGATGCCGGTGGTTGGAATTTTTCCATCTGATCAGGCGTATAAGGACTCGTAAAATTAATCGAGGTTGGAATTTTTCCATCTGATCAGGCGTATAAGGACTCGTAAAATTAATCGAGGTTGGTACAAGATATTTCGAGAAATAGAAGGGGGTTGTGTACCTTGAGGGGCATTGTGGTGGGTGGGTGGGTTTAGCTATTAAGGCGTATATGGTAGCTTTATTTGGGGGATATGGGGCCATTTAGTTGTAATTACCGATTTAGTGGAGAGACAGAAATTCCTGTCGGCAAGGTGTAGTTATGCATTGTCCAAATACTAAAACAGACTGACTGCTCACCTAACTATGTCGTAAGTGTAAAACCTCACTGTTCTACTTTGAATTGAACGGTTCAAACCAATTGTTATGCTTCACTCCACTCATGTTCTTTTACCTAAAGGCCAAAGCCAAAAATAAAATAAAGTGAGAAAAAAAAAGAGGTATAATCATTGTTGTAGGACGACAAATATTTCTTCCCTTTTCTACGAGATTCTTTTCCTCTCCCAATGCCTTTGTAATCATTTCCCCTTTTTTTTCTTTTTCCATCATCTCTTTCTTTACGGTCTATACCCTCTCTCTGTACTCGTATTCTTGTTTTTTTTTAATAATCGAAAATGTGTTCAGATCAGTTTGCGTACACTGAATTTCACGGATATAAGAAACTTGTTATCTCCCGATCGTAACAGGTATATCCGATAATTCGATCGACTAAAGCGTGTACAGATAAAAAAGATCACCTAGTATTTTATGAACACTATGCCGCTCCACAACTGTTCTTATTGAGCCAAATGAGTTGAAAGAATAAAAGAAAGAAAAAAGGTGTTTCCTTTTCCTTGTTCTTGATTTTTTGAGAATTGATTTAATTTGGTCAAGTTTTATAGATGGATTTTCTATGACTTCGTCCAAGATTTCTCAGAATTTGATTGAACTATTTAGCAGTCTTTTCTAATTACTACTAGAACTTTACATTCTGAATTTTCAGATACATATACTCGTAAAAAGTTAGATTATTTACCCGTAAAAGAAGGAGAAATTTGAGAATCACATGTCTTTTCTATCCACTATGGTCCAAAATTTATTTCCTATTACAAAATAAGCAAATTGGCCTAGGGTCCTTTTTTATCCTAATAAAAATTAAACATGAGGCACAAAAAAAAAATTACACTCAAATAGATTCTTAAGGAAAAGAAAGATACGGATAATATTACAATTTTTTTATTTAATTTCTACTGTAGTTTCACATGGTACAGTATTTTTTGTGCCTTGTGACATTGGGACCAACCATTTCCTTTCGTCTTGTTTACGCTGCCACAATTTTGAAAAGCCCTTTTTTTTTTTTGTTCTACTTTTTGTTGCATCTTTCATTTCATGTTAACAACTTTCAAACTTTATTACCAAAATATAAGGAAGAAAACATTTTATTTTTCACCTGCATTCGGTATTTGATATCAATTAGCATATAATTATCTGAATTTACATCGCATGGACCCATTTATAAGAAAAATATTCAGTTTACAAACTTTTTTTTGCTCTTACTCTATTTTCTAAAAAAAAAAAAAACCAAAATTGAATTTGTGGCCCTCGCAATATTCGAGTTGCATAAAAAATTTCGATAAAAACTTCAATGTAATCTCTGGAATTCCACGTGTATCATATGGCGTACCTACTACTAAAATTGGTCCATACCTAAGGTTAGATAATACAACTATACAAGCTACTAGCTAGGAATAATATTTTTGGTGGCGTTTGAATTTGACTTTTGAAAAGTAATGTGTTTATTTGAATTTATTTATAGAAGAATTAATTTTGAAAAAAAAAAAAAAAAACCAGTTGTGTTTGGAAAGTATCACCAAGGTACTCAAATATTATAGCCGTTTCATTTGATTAAAAATAGATTAAATATTTACTAAACTTATTTCAGATAAAGCTGAAATGCTAAAAGAAGTTAAGCATGTGTACAGAGAAGCAAATAATATGTAACAACGAGAATAGTCCAGCTTGTAATAACTCTCTTAAATCTCCTTTTGTTTAAGTTAATTATAAGTATTCCGTATTAGCAAAAAAGAAAAAAAATATTTGTCCACTAAAATACCCACCCAAAACATTCACTAATTATTTTGGTTATTCACGAGAGTAGGGTTTAATATATATGTACGTTGGGTACGGTCTATATTGCTATGTAGTTAATGAAACTTTTGTATGGGTCAAACAACTTTTAACTGAAAATTAAAATATATACTCCTTAGCTTCACTTCGTGGATAAGAAAGAGTGCTAAGCACAAAAAAAAAAAAAAAAAAAAAAAGTTAATCAACAAATCATGAATTAATATTGCATGCCAGATATATACATCATTCACTATCCCTCGAATAGATTTTACATAGTTAATTTAGAATTACCAAAAGAGAGAAAATACTTAGAATTATAACCTCATCTTTGATGACTAGCTAATCCAATTTTAGCAAAATGAAAGAACATTTTTGTGTCGTATTTTAGGGGGTTGGTGGTGGGGTTAGGAGCGGTGGCCGAGCTATTTTCCATTAGATAAAAAATTTATACTGTGTAAATAGATAAAAAAAAATATATATACGTATATATACTAGAATATATATATATATATATATATATATGTCGATTCAACTTGAGTTTTTTTTTCGTGAATTTGCCTCTTTATATTCTAACTGTGTAGTGGAATCAAAGCATTATTACAAAAGAAATTGGAAAGAAGGAGTCCTAGGTTAAGGGACAGTTCCAGAGTTTTGGGCATCCTAAGAGATGATGTTGATTGGGTGAACATTCAGAGCCTCAAGATGTAACATAAATCACATGTTTAATGTGGCATTAATTTGGTACCATACAATCAAAACCAAAGGATCCACACCTTTCACTAATCAAGCAAAAAATGGCCATTCCTACATTTATTTCTATCGTACATATTAACTGATGTTTGAGATATAACATAGCCTCCTTTAATTAGACGCGTATTTGAATTTTATAGGTTTAAATTCGAAATTTTATCACTTATTGAGTTTAAAATATATTTATTTGTATTTATTTAACATATGTACATATACGGCTCCATATGGAAGTTACCCGATTCGAATTAGTCCATAGCTTATTGGAATTTTTATATTCCTATACCATATAGAAAATTATATTACTCTCAATGTTTAAGGTTTAATATAATTATATTTAGTATATCTAATTACCAATTATATACAATTTGTGTATTAACTCTACATTAAATGGTCCATATATCCCTCCTAAATCAATGGTACCGTATATTCCCCAGAATCCCCCCCCCCCCCACGTTTCTCTCTCCCTAACCTACACCCTCACCCACGTATCACCCCTCCCACGTTAATTTCCCCTTTAATAAGATCGACAGAGGGAAAAAAAGAAGATAAAACAAGGATTAAATTCTCCATTTGATTAAAGCAAAAAAGCAGAGCATATTTGGGCTTCGACTTTTGCTCTCTTCGCTTTACTTTGCTTTGATTCTCCATTTTCTTCTTGGCCTAGGGTTTTGCAACTACTCCTCTATTATAGAAACAAACAGAGAATGCGACTATCCCGATATCTCTTTTAATTTTGTTAAATACGGTAAGATTAGTAACTATCAATTTGTAATGGTTTTGTTGATTTGATTGAGTTGTTATTCACGAACTATGATCACGTTGCTTTCTTCGTCCTTCCTTTCAAAATGAGTTTTGACTTTTGAGCCATTTCGTGATTATGGGTTATAATATCAGTTTAACTAATTATTTTGTTTTGCTTCCATTTCCTATAGATTTTGTTTGAAAGTTGTTTTATCAAACGATTTAATTCGAGAAGCAAGTACATTGTTCTTGACTCAATGGGAATGATAGTTGTTTTCCTGTGCAAAATTGGGATTATCGACATAATTGCGTTTTTTTTTGCAAAAGATTTGTAGAAAGTTTTAGTCGTTTTTGATTTGTGAAAACAAAAAATAAAGCATCTACAATCTGAATACAAATAATCTACAATTTATCTACAAACTGGGTACATTGAATTTTAATATCCCAAATCTCATTCAATTGTAGCATAATTGGGATTTTCGACATAATTGCGTTTTTTTGCAGAAGATTTGTAGAAAGTTTTAGTCATTTTTGATTTGTGAAAATAGAAAATAAAGCATCTACAATCAAAATACAAATAATCTACAATTTATCTACAAAATATCTACAAACTGAGTATATTGAATTTTAATATCCCAATTCTCATTCAATTGTAGCATAATTGGGATTTTCGACATAATTGCATTTTTTTGTAGAAGATTTGTAGAAAGTTTTAGTCATTTTTGATTTGTGAAAACAGAAAACAAAGCATCTACAGTCAAAATACAAATAATCTACAATTTATCTACAAAATATCTACAAACTAGGTACATTGAATTTTAATATCCCAATTCCCATTCAATTATAGCATAATTGGGATTGTAGGACATGTTCGACATCTTTTGCTGATATTACTACCGCCGTTATTGAAATAAACATGAATACGATATATAGAAATATTCTATAACGAAAACGAGGCACGAAACTCTCCCGTATATCCACTGTTCAATTGAAAACATAGAACATGTCCTTAATTAGCAAAAATTGCATTGTTATGGAGAACTGTAATCGTGTGACACTACTTTCACGAGTAATTAGGATAAAATGAAGCAAATTTACTTTTGGTTAGTACAAATTTGGATAGTTTGAAAAACAAGGGCAAAAATATAGCTGAAAATGCAGAAATAGATTTGTGAGGATGACAGAAAAATGCCTGAAAAAATGAGTTTGAATCTATGGCTGAAATAGTTATATGTGAAAAAGAAGAAGAACAAGAACAATTCGAATCTATGGTTAAAAGAAAAGGCAGAAAAAATGAGTTCCGCAAAGAATGCTTGGATCCATTTGATCAATCGGAATGTGAAGCATTTGATCTCTTTGTTAATGAGACTGTTTGCATTGGAAAAGGAAACAATTTCAAAAGAGATGTTATTGTCTGCAAGTGATTCTTCCTGTAGACTGTCTTTTGGAAGCACATTCACTTAGTTGTCAGAACAGTACGATGTAGCATTTGCATACGATGTAGCCACGAAGAAGAGGTGGAGGACGTCGCACACACTTCAATTTCAAAATATCAATTAGAATATTTAGTTCCATAATTGTAGCGCACCTAAATAGGAAGGAAACAACTCATATTATTCGGTATTTAATGAATGACATATTTTTTGTAGAATAACTATTAACAGGGCGGGTAAATATCAAACCATGCACATTTTTTATAATAAGTTTTCATATATGGTATAGGAAGGAAAAAATCCCTAGCTTATTCACTAGATCCGCCCCGACATTCAATAAAATTCTACTTTAATGGATATCTTTTTATGGTATAAGAGTTTATCTTTTCCCTTTTGAAACCACATAATTTTCTTTAAAACAATATAAATTCTGATTCTGCATTTTCAGGGTCGGCCTAATAGTCAAGCAAGTAAAACACTTGCTTAGGGCCCCTTATTTGCAGGGGCCCCAAATTTTTCTAACAGTTAATGTATTTGTCCATTTTTTTAAACAATATTAAGCGAGTTGTTTAGCAACTTATGAGCTTGAAAATTTTGAGTTTTTACTGGGTATGACTATTTGGTATGATATACTATTTGCAGTTAATTCAGTTAGCAAACATTTGCGATCAAAAGATATGCATATTGATGTTGCCACAGATTAACTTAGGCGTTTGATTTCTTTTTTCAAAAAATATAGAGAAGAAGTATTTGCAACTGCTATGATTTCTGCTAAGGAAATTGCATATGAATTGAATATAGAACATAAATTTCGTAATAAACGTAGAATAATATATAGAAAGAAATAATTTGATAAGAATGTTGATAATGAAATTACAAAGTCTCTTGAAGAATCTTTTAGAGTTAATTACGTCTTATACAGTAGACAAGCTATTTTTTCACTTCAAAATAGATTTGAACAATTTGAAGCGTATGAAAATATTTTTGGTTTCCTAGTTAGTGACAAAAAATTGAGATCTCTAGATGATGAGAACTTAGAGAAAAATTGTCTTAACCTTGAATGTTCTTTGAAACATAATAGTCACTCTAATATTGATTGTTTAGACTTATTTTCTGTATTAAAAGTTTTAACGGAAATAATACATGTAGAAAATGATACTCTAATCGATATACTTAATCATATAAAAAGAACTGATTCTTTTCCTAATGGTTATATTGCTTATAGAACAGTGTTGTCAATTCCTGTAACAGTTGCCTCAACGGAAAAAAAGTTTTTCAAAATTAAAATTAATAAGAACTTACTTAAGATCAACAATGTCTCAAGAGAAATTAAATGGATTAGCTATATTATCATTTGAAAAAGAATTATTAAAAGAAATCGATTATAAAAAAATTATTAATAATTTCACATCTCAAAAAGTTAGAAAGATAAATTTCAAATAAAATTATGAGTTTTCTTCTATAACAAAAATTTTAAGACCCCTTATTAAAGTTTGGTTTTGGGCCACAAATATTATTGAACCGCCCATGTGCATTATTATTTCAACGTACGTAAAAAAAGAAATTAACCAATGTATCGTAATAGGGGAAAAAATCACCTTATATTAAAAATACAAGTAGTTAAACAACTGAAAAGATAGTGGTTGGGAAGATGGTGTAAAATGACTTCATATCTTATAAATTGCACCACTTAAGGAGATCTTTTATGGTTTAAAAATTAGATGAATATTATTTTATTCTTCGTCTCAGTCCTTTTAATTATATGGTAAATTAAAGAAAGTACTCGCGTTTTCGTCAGACATTTTTATGTTCTATTAAAATCAAGTAAGATATATCTTCTAATTAATAATATATTTTAAAATTTTATATGACATTACTATTTGCTCCAATTTAAGATGGTTGAAAATATTTAATAACATTATTTCGTATAAAGTGCAAGGTCGAACCACATGATTCATTGGCAACGGGCCAAAATATCAACGTCCGTACACTTTGACGTAACAGTCCCCACTTTTGATGACCTCACTTTTAAGTACAAGATTCTATGCCAGCTGTTTTTTATTTTTTTATTTTCTTATTTTAGCTTATTGCCATATTCAATTCAAAATAACTAATGCATTAAATTCAAATTGACGGATTGCCAAAATAATATTCAAGTTTTTAAAAGATAAACTTCTCAAACAACATATACTCGACAAATTAATTTAGGGGACTTGTACCCTTTCTCTAAAAAACCTTTGGAATAACCAAAACGTCTATATATATATTAATATTAGTCGACCTAATTCGCTTGTAACAACTTATTTTTTATGGTTGTTATCTATTATATTGTATCGTATTGTTACTTTAAATATAATGTTTGTTTTGATTGTTACTTAAATTTTGTTATATCGTATCGTTAAATTTATCGTTACGTAACGACGAAATATGTCGCTTTATGTAACGACTGATTTGGTGTGGTCGCATTGTTAACTTGTCTTTTTCTCTCATCTCACCCTTCATTATTATTAAATAATTTTATTTTATCATTTACCCTATCTTTTTATATAATAAATTTACCCTATATCATAAATTTTCTTTATAATATTGCAAGTTTATTCTTCATATTGCTAGTGCATGATATCATGAAACAACGATAAACGATACAATCTATCCAAACATTGTATTCATCAAACGATACAATATAGAACAATTCAATACAAATATGATACATTATGAAACGATATGTAACAACCATCCAAACAAGTTGTAAGAGTAGCAATAATACAAACTCTCAAGTTTTCTTTCTCTATAAAATAGAGATTAGATTAGACGCAAAATCGGAATTTAAAGTTTATGATTTCTAAATTTTAATTCTTTTAAGTTACTAAAGAAAGTTTTTTTAAGCTCGACTACTGTAGTCGATCTTAGGCTAGCATCCCTCCAAAGTGCAATGAAAGTCACCAGCCTGGATCATGTGCCTTATTAATCGCCCACTAACCCGTCGAGGTAAGTTTTGTTGTGCATTTGCTCTAGGAAAAGAAAAAGGAAACCCAATAAGAGTCATATCTTTTTTAATCCCCTCATATTCAACTCCCACTTATTAAGTAGTATGGCTAATCAGAGGCGAATTCAGAATTTTTATGTGACGGGACACATTATTCTGTTTAACCAGTGCTCCCCAAATGCTTTTAGTGTTTAAGATGCCAACTGCTTTAAATTAACCATTTTCAAGATATATACGTGATATATAGAGGATTTCGGTCGAAGTTTACGGGGTCCGAGGACCCCTCACCCATACACATGGGTCCGCCTCTGTGACTAATAGTATAGTTGTATAATATTTATATTCAAATCTTTCCTTATCACAACTTTAAGTCTAGCTAATCGAAACGTTTATTTTATAATATAAAATGTTAGTTATGTACTTCGAATTTTTGATTGGTGTATTTGTTGTTGCCTTTTCTTTTGGTTTTTTTTAGCCGAGAGTCTACCGGAAACAATATTTCTACCTTCTTGAAGATAGGCGAAAGGTTTGAGTACACACTACTCTCCGCAGACTCCACTTGTGAAATTACACTAAATTTGCTGTTGTTCTTTTTTTGTATCTTCATGATTTGAACACATAAATTTTTAATTACATACCCATAACTTTTATCATTGCACCAAGGATCTTTTCTGATCGATTAAAATGAATTTATTACGCTAAAATTTCAATTAAAATTACATCACTGATACATGCATGTGGCACGTACGAGAGGGAGAAAAAGGCTGGATCGTTGGGAAACATACTTATAGAGGAACATGGTGTTCTATACAGTTTAGTTAGAACACAGCTTTCACAAAACAACAGACCAAATTATTACTGCTATTGCCTTTACTAATTTCCATCTAAGTTACTATCATTACTGTAATTACTACACTTAATTAAATCGTCACTCCCCTTTTTTTTCCAACTGCTAATTATACCCCACTCCCCGCTCTAGATTATATATTAATGATGTTTTTACAATTGATGTTAAATTCTTTTTTTAAAAAAACTTAATTGTTTCTTTTCTCGAGTAAGATAGATTTTGCTTGCCGGTAGGGATTACAATGGGGCGGTACGGTGCGATGCGGGTTTAGACACATGCTGGGCGGGAGGGTTTAAACATATGCGGGTGCGGTGCGTGACGAGTCAAAATAAAAGAAAAAATTAAATCTAAATGGGTGCGGTGCGGGTTTAAAAACTTCATCAAAGAAGAAAACTCAAATTTCTGATTTTCTGACAATAAATTGATTCCACGTAATATATTGAAGCAAAATAAAGTAAAATGCAGTGCGTATAGTTCTTCCATTTTCAAAAGCAATTTTATAAATAATAACTCAAAATTACAAATACAAGTATCCATCTTTTCTATGTACTTGGTGCCAAATATTATCAAATTTCTTAACAAAGATTCTTCGAAAAATCCATCTGCTGCCCATGCTTTATTTTGCATTTTAGAAGTAAGAAACCTGATTAATATTAACGACTGTTGTTAGTATTTTTTGCCAATATTAGTTCTTCTGATCGATAAGCATAGGAATAAAAACATTTATGCTGGGCGGGGCGAGGTGGGTGGACGCGGGTTTGGATACGAGGCGGATGAGCGTACGCGGGTGCACTGTTATATGGGGTGAGACAGGGCCGGTTGAAATTTGCGGGTTAAGAGATAACCGGCCCTGCACCCGTCTCACTCCGGACCGCTCGCCATCCTACTTACCGGTGCACATGTTTCAAGTGTTTTATCTAATAATTCAATGCTTACATATGTACGTCTGGCATTAATTTTTAATGATATAGGTTGACAAATGAGGATCCACTTTGCTTACTTTTTTGGGGTAAATCCATAAGTATAATAATCTAAATGGAGTACCCATTATTCTTAGGTTTAAAATTACTTTTTGTCCCACTTTTCCTGGCTTAGTAATAATACTTTGATTTGATTGTTATTTTATTAAATTATGTATAGGTGCATAATTATGCACGTAGAATGCTAACATGAGGCCAATCGCAATTTTTTTCTGTTTAGGTAAACATCGAGAATGCGTTCAAAGAGAAAATGACAAAAATGATCCCTTATGTTTGGGGTAAGTCTAAAATAGTCTCCTAATAAGATACATAGGTAACTTTGGTCCTTTAAGTTTGTCAAAAGGAGCACTTTTAGTGTCCATCAAGTATTTAATAAACTTTGGTTTTTAGTTCTAACGGCAACCGTGAATAAAGAAGGTTTAATAGGAACTAGTATTAGTACCCGTGCAATGCACGGACAAATCATGTTAAATTGCGATGTAGGTTGTTTGGATCATGTGCAAATAACCTTAAAATATAAACATCTCAGATAAAAATTATATAACATAAGAATTTAATTATGAAGCACGATATGAAATTATTGTTCTAATATTGTAGTAGACAAACAATTTTTTTTATACATTTGTAGCAACCTAACCCCTTGATTTTAGTACTTGCATTTCATTTCGCTGTCAATATTAAAGAATACTAAACATATCATATTGTGATATGTCTTGTTAGAGCACATTATATCATATTATTTTAATAAAAAAAATTCTATCACTTTAATTTTATCTGAAAGTCAAATATGTCTTATTCGTCACATCATTTTTACGTAAACTCTTTTTTCTTTTTGTTCTTTTCTTATACTTATTGTATTATTTATTATTTAATATTGTTATACTATCATATAGTTTTGTATTAGCTTATAATTAAATTAATATCTTACTTATTATCCTTTTAATAGTATTTAATAAATATAAATATTTTATTCTGAAATTTGGAATATGTTTATGTTTGTATCCTCTTATTCAGAATATTTTAGTCATTTAGTTATCAGTGATATTTTTAAATATAATTAAATTATATATTTTTTAAATTAACTTAAAGTATAATTATCCTCACAATACCTCTATATTTTTTATACATTCTCTTCCCTACTATAAAATTTAATTAGCTTTTATATTAACGTTTTACCTATAACCAAAACAATATCATATTTTATTTTAAATTGTAACTTTTAATCAGTATAAAATATTAGTACATAAGTTATTTGATTATCATGTTCCAAATGTATTGAGTTCTATTATAATTAATTTTGTATTATAGTTAAATTTTCTTTCTTTTTTAGCTATAAGATACAATTGAATTTTTAATTTTCATTAGTAAAATTACGAATATTAAAAATTTATTTTATATTTATAATATTTTATTTAATCATAAAAAAATATTTTCTTAATTATTTGAACACATTATTTCTAACTATTGTAGTAATATTTTTACTGTCATTTTATTTCTTTACTTAATATTTCTTAAAAAAAAAAAAATCTCATCTCAGATTCAAATATTTCTTATCATTCTATTTTCTAAATTAGACCGCATTTTCAGAAAAAATATGATATGCTTTCAAACTTAAGCTAACTGCACTCAATTCATATATTAATCATAGAAAAATATTTTTTTTTATTGTTTGAACATATTATATCTAAATGTTGTAGTAATATTCTCATTTTATTTCTTTACATAAATTTTCTTTCTTTTTTAGTTTCAAGACTCAAATTTAATTTTTAATTTTCATTAGTAAAATTACCTATATTAGACATTTATTTGTGTTTTTAGAATTTTTTTTTATTTTTTTTTCATAAATAAGACTTTAATTTCGTGGTATTATTCATAATTTGAGCATTCTCATCATAGTTTTAAAAACTTTCTAATCCCAAATTCAAATAGTCTTTTCCTTTCGTTTCTAATGGTAAATTTCTAATAATTTAACTTAATTTTTCATTTTTTTAAATTTAATTTATAGTCTTACTGCGTTTTATGTGCTTTTTATTAACTTGTAAATTTATTTAATATTATTATCAACTACTTTTATTTAATAATATAAGAAAAATATATAAATTTTTAATTAAAAATTGTTTGTTTTAAAATATTGGTCGAAAATTTAAATTATTTAAAATTTAATACAATGTTTTTAAGTATTGCATATTTACTTTATTTTATTTTCTAAACTCTTGATATAAATGTCCTTACATTATTTATAATTTATTTTTATTGTTCACTATTTTTTATTTTTTATTTTATCTATTAGACTTGATTTATGTACTTATATTATGACTTTTCTTATTATAATATAAAAAATATTCTCATCTCAAATTTAAATAAGTTTTACCCTTTTTCTCTATAATAAAAAATCTGAATTTTTTTCTCTATTTATTCTTTATTTTTGATTTTATATTATTCAATATGTGAATATTTATTAGCTTGTTGAATTTAATATCTATTTTTACCACACTCATTCTAATATAATATAGATAAAAATTAAAAGCTTTCCCATCTCAAATTCAAATAACTTGTATCATTCTATTTTCTTAATTGGACCATATTTTCAAAAAATTATGTTATGCTTTCAAACTTAAACTAACTAAACTCAATTCAAATATTAATCATAAAAAAAATATTTTCTTAATTGTTTGAACATATTATACCTAAAGGAGTACACAAGAAAATAGTACAGAAATAGGTGACAAAAGAAGAACCACAAGAGCAACATGGTAGCAACAACAAGGAAAAAGACCAGGATAAAGGAGAAACAAAGGCTAGAAACATAGAAGCAGATGGTATACACATACA
The DNA here is from genome assembly GCA_005239505.1 of Nicotiana paniculata. Taxonomy (NCBI): domain Eukaryota; kingdom Viridiplantae; phylum Streptophyta; class Magnoliopsida; order Solanales; family Solanaceae; genus Nicotiana; species Nicotiana paniculata. The sequence continues at coordinate 29,959 of ML335722.1, forward strand.
AGTTGATGAGAGACCAACAACTGATTTGATGCAGGGTCAGCAAAAAAAAGGAGAAAATGAGATTAATACTCCTCTTAAGGGAAATGAAATAGCCATGGCACCAGAACTCAATCTACAAGAGTTTCCAGTATTATGCTCAGTACCAACGAAGAATGTGTTTGAAGTGTTGAATAGAGGGAATGGTGGATCCAAATCAGCTCCTCCTGGCAAAGGAGGGGGAACCAGTTGTTAAAAAAATGAATTGAATTTTTTGGAATGTTAGAGGAGCAAATAAGAAGTATAAACAGAAGGAGCTGAGAAAATATATAAAGACAAAACATATTTGTGATGACCCAAAAGGTCATCCCGTATATTCTAGCTAATTCAATGTTCCGAGGTCGTAAAAACCTCCTTCTATCTCACCTCGATTTGCGTGCGCAGTCCGAACGTGTAGCCAAAAAGCCTTTATGTGAAAACTGATAAAAATGATAATTTTGTATTAGAAAATTTAATAAAGTTGACTTCGGTCAATGTTTTTAGTAAACGGACCCAGACCCGTGATTTGACGGTCCCAGAGGGTTCATAGGAAAATATGGAACTTGGGCATATGCGCAGAGTCGAATTTCGAGGTCCCAAGTCCGAGAAATGAATTTTTTAAAGAAAATTATTTTCTGAAAAATATAAAGGCTTTTGAAAATGAAATTTGATGTGAAACCTGTGTTATCGGGCCCGTATTATGGTTCCGGAGTCCGGAACAGGTTCAATAGGGTTATTATGTGTTTTTTGTGAAATTTGGTAAGAAACAAACTTGGTTTGACGTGTTTCGGATCAAAAATGGGAAATTTGAAAGTTTATGAAGTTTTGAAATATTTCATTGATTTTGAGGTTTAATTCGATGTTTTTAATGTTAATTTGGTGATTTGATTGCACGAATAAGTCCGTAGGATATATTTGAGGTTGTGTGCATATTTGGTTTTGAGCCCCGAGCGCTCGGATGAGTTTCGGGTAGGTGTCAGAGTGCAAAACTTAGGAAAAATCTTGTGTAAAATGAGTTTTCTGATGTCTGGTGTGTTACACTATGCGATCGCATAGGTATAGTTGCGATCGCATAGTAGTGTCAGTGGGGNGTCCAGTCCTCTATGCAATCGCATACACAAATCGAATGGGTAAATGTTCTTCCACTTTAATTAATTATATTTCATGAATTAGTTCTTGTTTTCATCGTTTAATTTGTATTTTGGGTTGAGAGAATTGTGGGTTTTGAAGAAAATTTCTAAAATGAAAAATTACGTTTTGAAGGACCAAATGGTATTAGAATTTGATAAATTTAGTATGGTTGAACTCGTATCGGAATGGGTTATCGGATTTTGTAAAATTTATCAGGTTCCGAGGTGCGGGCCCGAGGGTCGACTTTTGGGTTGATTTTTATAAATTTGCAAAGATTGAAACTTTATTATTCGGAATAGTTCCTTATACGTTTTATATGTATTTTGAAGTTGTTTTAGTTGATTTTGAGCCGTCCGGAGGCCTTCCCGCCTGAGANTGACATATTTGCAATTAGATTGGCCTTTTAGAATTCGTAGGTTCTTATATTACATGTGTATAATTTGTAATTGTTACATTTGAATCCTTGATTGTTAATTTCATCCCTTCCTGTTTAAATTAGAATTACTTGTCTTTTGGATTCCTTCGTTGGCTATTTGACTTTACTTGACTTAACTGAATATTCTACCTCTCTTATCATCATGCTATATTTTCTTCCTAGCTTGCCTAATTGACTATAATTAGTGTCATCTAGCCTTATACTCGACTAGCTGTAGTTGGAACATCTATTCGTTGGAGTCAAGCATGCCCGTGAGTCTTACATTATGATTTATATGACTATTTCCCTTAAGTGCTACTTAAGTCAAATTGTTAAACATTTATGTTATTGGTATTTTCTTGATGTTGCCTATTACTGAGCTTTTGTTAAAGTTGAGTTAATTCCGTGAAGTTAACTGTTTAGGTGCGATTAGTTATAGTTGTTTCCCTTGCCGGGATTGTGTGGTTTCTCTTACTATTCCGTTGTTGATGATGTTGTTTTCCTTATTGACTCCCTTGCCGGGATGTTATGGTTTTTTTTACCGTTTATGCTGTTAATGATATTGTTTTCATTGTTGACTCCCTTGCCGGGATGTTATGGTTTTTTTTACCGTTTATGCTGTTAATGATATTGTTTTCATTGTTGACTCCCTTGCCGGGATGGTATGATTTCTATAGTTGTTTATACTATTGATGATACTGTTTGCGTCTGACTCCCTTGCCGGGAGGTTGTGATTTATGGTTCTTATTGTTTATTTCCCTTGTTAAATTGTTGTTTATGTTATGTTAGCACGAGGGGACATGCCGTGCCATGTTTATGTTATGTTAGCATTAGGGGACATGCCGTGCCATGTTTATGTTATTTAGCACGAGAGGACATTCCGTGCCATGTTTATGCTATTTAGCACAAGGGGACATTCTGTGCCATGTTTATGTTATGTTAGCACGAGGGGACATGCCGTGCCATGTTATGTTATGTCAGCACGAGGGGACATGTCGTGCCATGTTTAAGTTATCTATCATGAGGGGACATTCCGTGCCATGTTTATGTTATGTTAGCACGAGGGGACATGTCGTGCCATGTTATGTTATGTTAGCACGAGGGGACATGCCGTGCCATGTTTATGTTATTTAGCACGAGAGGACATTCCGTGCCATGTTATGTTATGTCAGTACGAGGGGACATTCCGTGCCGTGTTTATGTTATTTAGCACGAGGGGACATTCTGTGCCGTGTTTATGTTATTTTAGCACGAGGGGACATTCCGTGCCGTATTGATGCATTATTATTTTTGTTGTTCCTGTTTGCTATTTACTGCATTTATTGGCAACATTTGATATTCCTCCTGTACTGCATGGTAATTTCTGAGTTACGGACTGAGCTCCGGTGGATAAATCTTGAGGAGATTTTGATCAAGGGATTTTATTGAAAAGTATTATTGAAAAAGTAATGATTTTTTTAAATGATTATATTTGAATGACTTTTACATCGAATATATATTTGAACAGCACTAGTCTTGCCTAAAATGATAATTGAGAGTCATTTATTGGGAAAGCATCTTTGGGAAGTTTCGTATTTTGAAAGAAACTATGTTTTACGTAATTCTCTCTATTAAATATACTTATATCTACTTTTAGAGAAAGTATGTTTTCAAAGGAAACTTTTCCATACTAAAACGATCTTATTTGCAAAAAAAATTCATATGAACTGCTGTTTAAAGATTTCTACCAGTTATGAATTTTAATGACCCGATGTGAACAAACCGACGTGGAGTTGAGTTATTGGTGTTCTCTATTGTACTGTGTTTCCTTTCGATTCAGCTCGTTTTGCTGTCCATCTTTCTGTGTATTTTTGTGTTGCTTTGTGATTGATTTCTGTAATTTCCTTCCGCTTTATATTGTCATTATTGTGAATTATTCCGAGAAGTCTTAGATAGATGTAACGTTTGGTCATTTCTATATTAATGTTATTTATTTTGTAGACCAGTAGTGTCTTCACTAGTCGTCGTCACTACTCCACCGAGGTTAGTCTTGATACTTACTGGGCATCGCTGTGGTGTGCTCATACTGCACTCTGCACATTTTTGTGTGCAGATCCAGGTATATATATTGTAGTAGCTGTGTGGATGATTGCCGAGGAGACTCAAGGTAACTTGCTGTTGCGTTTGCAGGATTCGGAGTCACCTTATTTGTATTTATTATTCATACACTGTTGTATTTATTTTCAAACAGTTGTACTGAGAAGTTGTAGAAGATTCGTAGAGCTTATGACTTGTACTACCGGTTTTGGGAATGTTTGTATATTCTGTTGAGATTCTATTTCAAGACTGTTAGTTTTCCTTTTATTTTTGTTGTTATTCAGTAACTGCTAGGCTTACCTATTCCCTAAGACTAGGTTCCATAACGATACCCAACGGAGGGAATTTGGGTCGTGACAAGTTGGTATAAGAGCTCTAGGTTCATAGGGTTACGAGTCATAAGCGAGTTTAGTAGAGTCTTGCGTATCGGTATGGAGACGTCTCTACTTATCTTCGTGAGGCTACGGAAATATTAGGACAATTTCACTTCCTTCATTCATACCGTGCGATTTTATTGATCTTGAAGTTTGAAATTATCGTTCCATTCTCTCACCGATGGTGACGACACGAGCGGCGGTTCCTGATGATGTTATCCCAAATCAAACGTCGCAATGGTCAGAGACAGAGGCTAACAAGGAGTACGTGCCGCAGTTAAGATGCCTACCAGAGCATCCGTTGGGGAGTCGCCAGTAGTTCTAGTTGGGGGACAGGTACTGGGGGTGCCTGTTTCTACCTCGGACTTCAGTAGGCCTGGGTATAGTTCTGAGTATAATTGGTACATCGACTCGGGCAGGATTGATTCTAGTGCACCAGTTGCTTCACAGATCAGGGGAGGAGTTCAGACTCCCACCGTCTACACTCTAGAGTAGCGAGATCATATTGGTCAGGTTCCAGTTGTCATGGCAGCACGACATCTGGTTTCAGTTCAACCGTGGTTAGGGTAGCAACATCGGAGGAAGAATACCTTGAACTTGAGAGGTACAGGAAGTACCACCCTTCTATCTTTCAGTGGATTGGCAGCAGATGGTGCCCAGGGATTCCGGGAGGAGTGTCACTATATTCTTCATACTTTGGGTAATGTAGAGACGAGATGGATTGCTTTGTCACGTCTCAGGTTCAGAGTAGTGGGTAGATCAGTGGTGGCTTATGAGTTGGGGTGACGTGGCCGAGTTAGCTTCACTAGCATGGATTCAGTTTTCAGAGATGCTTTGAGGGAGGTTTCACCGCAGTTCCTTCGGGATGTACGACGCGCGGAGTTTGAGCAGTTGCGTCAGGGCGCTGTGTCACTGTTGGAGCATGACGTTTGATTCAGTGAGTTGGCCAGACATGCACCTCGTTTGGTTGTTTCAGTTAGGATATGAGTCCGTAGAGTTTTGAGAGATTCAGGCATGACATTCGGTTTAGCGGGACTCGATAGATAGATTAGGATGCCTCATTTCAGTAGGTAGTAGGGATCGCTCGCCGGTTAGAGTGCATGTGGGACCGGGAGCGGGAGGACAGACGAGATCAGAGAGAGAGAGCTCAGGGAGGCAATGAGGCCTCGTAGATCGGAGGAATCTACTGATCCGTATTATGGGGGCAAGGTACGACACAGTAGAAGTTTTGTGGGTCAACCAGTTCAGTTTGCATTACCAGCTTCGCATGGGATTTCAGGTACTCATGGGTCTTAGTGGAATCGTATTGTGTGTTTTTCCACAGCCATGTCGGCATAGAGGTTATTTTGCGCGTGGGGATGTTAGCCACATGGTGAGATTGTTCCAGTGTTCAGGCAGGTGTGTTATAGCAGGGTATTCAGGTGAGTGTAGGGCGCCTAAGAGAGGGAGGCCCGACCCATTGATGTGTTGCATATAGTAGGTCGGAGGCCGTTGTGCCAGATATTATCACACATGTATGTTATGATGTGTTACAGAGGGGCACGAATTGTATTTCATTATAGTTCTGCTGGTCGGGACGAGTTCCCTTATTTGTTGTTTCATTTATGAGTGAGTTCCATGTTTTGCACTCCATTTTGTATTTACTCCTGTTGGAAGATTCTATGAGTAGTAGCCCGTGTCTATCGTTGTTTATTTCATTCTTGATAGTGGTGAAACTGGAAGTGAGTCCTTGTTGTTCTTCGTGGTAAGATTTATGTGATTTTCTTGAGTATTTTGTTTACGAGTCGTGATTTGATACCCCATCGAGATGTGAGATCAGCTAGCATTATGATTTTATCAGCTGAGATGAATTAGTGGAGAAATTTCAATTGGTATGATATATTTTCGGAATGTGATTCAAATTTGAGGACGAGGTCCTCGTGATATTTGTGATTCGATATGTTTGGACCGGGCTGAGTACCGCGGTGGAAATTTTTATCAGGATGCAATTCTTGTGGTTTGTTCATATGCTTTGCTTCTGTCACGCCCCAAAAATCAAGGGACACGACCGGCGCTCAACCGGGTGACCCCAATCAAGCGGACCTGGATTCGCCTTTCCTACCCCATGCATTTCCCCGTGTTGACCATATACATTATCCCTTATGAAGTAGCAAGTTTGTGTTTAAACATATATTTACAAATTGAGTTCCTTTCTACCTTTTTAACCTTTTCAACATTTGATTACCCAAAAGCATACATGATATGTACATACATTCATTTACTAACGTGGACCACGATTCCGAGCACGCACAGTTAATACCCCAAAATACATATGTACATTACCCACTGTGTGTCTACGGAGCCTCTACGAATACTAAGGACTTATACAATACTTGCCGGCAACAAGGCCCCGGCTATATCTTACATACATAACAGACTCAAAAGGAAGTGGCATGAACCACACACGGCCCCAAGAGGAAGTGGGGCTCACCAGTATATCTGACGGGATGGAGAGGAGGCACTACAGACGGTGGGTTGAATTGCCTGCTATGGAACCACCTACATTCAATATAAAAATGTAGCGCCCACAGAAAAAGGGACGTTAGTACCATTGAATAGTACTAGTATGTATGAACAAACTTTACTCTAAGTAAATCAGGAAATGCACATGTAGCAAACAGTTAATCAAACCAACACGTAATACATAGTGATGCAGAACAATTGCAATTAAGGGTCTCACATATTTTTCATCTCAACACAATCACACTCCACCCTTGTTCCTTCTCAACATTCCACCTTTATTACTACTGTTGCGGCGCGCAACCGATCACACCTGACAATCACATTTTAACATCATTTATTATGTTGCGGCGTGCAACCCGATCCCGCCGGACAATTTACATTCCACCTTTATTCCTTCGTGTTGCGGCGTGCAACCCGATCCCACCAGACATCACAATTCATAGGAAACAAAAACAGTTCATAATTCAATCACATGGATTCAAACCATCAAGACTACCATTTCATAATAACCAAACAATCATGTGTTCGTAATAGTTCTTACCAGCTAATCATTTAACCACAAAGGTGTTCATCAACAAGAATATGATTTCATTTCAATCAAAAACTCATAAGAAGCCAAGCCAAAATAATCTTACCAATAGTGCATCATATAAGATATTGCCATGATCATGAAGTTCAATTAAATCAATTCCCGACCTTCTTTCGTCATTTGTTACATGGCCCTTAGTACATAAGTACATACACACATTTAGTTCATTGCCATCATTTCATACCATCACATTTTAGAATTCAGACATTTAGCAAATCTTACATTTCAACACAGTCATTCCACAGACAATTTGTTCACAGTTACTCCACAAGAAACTCATGTCGTATATTTGGGCATCAATAGGGTGATTTTATGGAGATTAAGGTTAGCCATACATACCTGGAGTCGAATTTTCCTTTTTAACTTCTACTCACAATTCACCGAACCGTCTAGTACCGTCAATCTAGTGCAAAATTTAACACATTTATCTTAGAATTGGAAATCATGAATACAACCCGAACTCTCTTAGGCATTTTATCGAATGCTATCTGACCCCTTAGATTGCCAACCCCTTCTTTGTGAATTTTCACTCCAACCCACTTCCTCTTACTAGATCATGGACATTAATGATCATGCATGCAAGGTATCAACTTATATTTTCAAGAATCAATTCATGAGAGTCCCCTTTTGTTTAAAACCTGAAAACTAATGGAAAGGGGTTAGGGATTCTTACCTGTTAGAATGAAGAAGAAGATGATTACTCAAAATTTCCAGGCCTGAGTGACTTTGAAAATCCAATTGATAAAGATGAAGCTTTCTCTCTCAAGAACCCTCTCTCCCCTCTCTCTAATTTTGTTCAGAAAATGGTTAAAAATGAAAGGGTGGGGTGTTTTATTGAACAGGGGGTCGGGTTTTAAAAATTAGAAATTAGGAGCCCCGACACAGGAATGCGGTTAGGAATGCGATTTGCGGTCGCATTTCGGTCGCATAATGGCCCTCAAAATGGGCCAAAATTGGAAAACACACTGCCCAGGCATGCGACCGAATAATGCGTCGCATAACCTCCCTCACAAAATCAAAGGGGCAAGAATGCGACAACTATGCGGTCCGCATAACCAGATTGCGATCGCATTCTGGGCCGCATAATTGTCCTCAATTTGAGTAGTGATCTGCCCATGTATGCGACCATTATGCGGTCCTCATACCCGTTATGCAATCGCATAGTGCGTCGCATAACGCCCAATTTCTGGAAAATTATAACTTTCAAATTCTGGGGTACTTTTTACTAAAAATAGGTCTTGTTTAAGAATTTCTACAGTTATAACATCTCGGGAACTTATTCGGGCATTATTTTAGATATAAATTCTACAGGACTTTACATCCTCCCCCCTTAAAATCATTCGTCCTCGAATGAGGATCGGGAATGCATTTGGTTTTGAAAACATGACATGCCAACCCCCAATTTTCACTAACTCCGATATTTTCTGAAAATTTTGCCAGAGTTTCCTTTGGAATTAGGCCTATTTACCTGTCAGAGAGCCCCCGAATCACATTTCGAAGCACCATTACACAGTTTCAGTTATCCCCACAACTAGTATATAACTTTGTTACCTCAACAACTTGCACATATTCAATCACTTTAACAACTACACATAGTTCATTCTTTTTACACCACAATTTTATACATGGTTCAATTAATGACACATACTTGACAGAATTTGGTCACTTTATTTAGTCCCATACAATTTAATCACTCCAATACACCATGTACGTTTCAATTAATCATTACCAATCTACACTTCTATTAATCATTTAGCTATCACATGCGTTTCATATAACTCCATTTACTTCAAAGGGGTTGCATATTACCCAAATAGTCACAACATATACAATCATGGCACAACTTGAGAAGTCACAATAGTAGAGCATTTGGAAGGGNCACAAAATTGAAAACAACTTATAATTGCTTAGAAATGACAACTCGCACGATCACTACTAAACTTAACCCAACAAGTGAGGATATTTTTATTTCATTTCCTTTTCCGCTTCCCACGTGGATTCCTCGACTCGTTGACTTCGCCATAACACTTTAACTGAAGCAATTTCTTTGTTCCTCAATTTTCGGACTTGCCTATCAAGAATGGAAACCGGAACTTCTTCATATGATAATTCTTCATTCACCTCAATAGTCTCAACTGGCACGATGGCAGATTGATATCCAACCACTTTCTTCAACATAGACACATGGAACACCGGGTGCACTAACGACATTTCAGGGGGCAACTCCAGCCGATAGGCCACCGGTCCTATCCTTTGAGCTATCCGATACGGCCCAACATACCTAGGGCTCAATTTCCCTTTCTTCCCAAACCGCATGACTCCCTTCATGGGAACACCTTCAAGAATACCCAATCATCTACTTGGAACTCCAAATCTCTACGGCGAACGTCCGCATAGGATTTCTGACGACTCTGAGCAGTTTTCATCCTCTCCTGAATGACTCTAACTTTTCCATTGCTTGATGCAAAAGATCCGGCCCTAACAATTTCGCCTCACCAACTTCGAACCATCCAATTAGACCTACACCTCCTTCCGTAAAATGCCTCGAACGGGGCCATCTGAATACTAGCATGAAAACTGTTATTGTAAGAAAATTCGGTAAGCGGAAAGTGATCATCGCAACTACCTTTGAAATCCAAAACACAAGCTCGTAACATATCCTCAAGCGTCTGAATAGTCCGCTCCGCTTGACCGTCTATCTGTGGGTGGAAAGCTGTGCTGAGATTTACCTGAGTACCCAAACCTTGCTGGAACTTCCTCCAAAAATTAGCTGTGAACTAGGCCCCTCGATCTGAGATAATAGAAATTGGAGTACCATGCAGTCTGACTATTTCCTTGATATATAACTGAGCGTACTGTTCTGCAGTATCGGTGGACTTGACTGGCAAAAGGTGAGCTGATTTCGTGAGTCGATCCACTATTACCCAAATTGAGTCGAACTTGCACTGAGTGCGAGGTTACCCTACCACGAAGTCCATATTGATCATCTCCCATTTCCACATAGGTATTTCCATAAGCTGAGTCAACCCACAGGGCCACTGATGCTCGGCCTTAACCTGCTGACAATTCAGACATCTTGATACAAGGTCCTCCACACCACTTTACATACCGCTCCACCAATAAAACTCCCGGAGATCGTGATACATTTTTGTAGAACCTGGGAGCAGAGAATACCTGGAATTATGAGCCTCCGCCATTACCCTCTCCCGAAGATTATCCACATCCGGAACACATAGTCTTCCTTGGCACCGTAAAACACCATCATCGATGTCGAGTGAAAATGCCGAAATGTTTTTATTCAGAATTGCCTCCCCCAACTGTGCCAATGCTGGATCATTAAACTGCTTTTCTTTGACTTCCACCACAAGTGACGATTCAGCTCCGTTATTCACCACTACATCCCCTTCGCCTGAGGTCGAAAGACAAAGCCTCAGACTGGCCAGCTGATAAACCTCCCGAGCCAAAGGTCTCTGATCTACTTCCAAAAGAGCCACACTACCCATAGACTTCCGACTAAGAGCGTCGGCCACTACATTCGCCTTCCCTGGATGGTACAAGATATTCATATCATAATCCTTAAGAAATTCCAACCACCTCCGCTGCCTTAGATTCATCTCCTTTTGCTTGAACAAATACTGAAGACTCTTGTGGTCTGAGAACACGTCCACATGGACCCCATAAAGATAATGCCACCAAATTTTCAATGCAAACACAACTGCCGCGAGTTCCAAATCATGTGTCAGATAGTTCTTCTCGTGATTCTTGAGTTGCCTGGAAGCATAAGCTATAACCTTCTCATGTTGCATCAACACACATCCCAAACCAACCCTTGAAGCATCACAATAAACCACAAATCCATCTGTACCTTCTGGCAAAGTCAATACCGGTGCCGAAGTCAATCTTGATTTCAATTCCTGAAAGCTCTTCTGGCAAGCATCGGACCATTGGAACTTAATTGCTTTATGCGTCAATTTAGTCAATGGGTAGGCAAGAGTAGAGAACCCCTCCACGAACCTCCGATAATACCCAGCTAGACCCAAGAAACTGTGAATCTCTGTCGGGGTCGTTGGTCTAGGCCAATCCTTCACTGCTGCGATCTTCTGGGGATAAACCTTAATCCCTTCTCTGGAAACAACATGACCCAAAAATGTGACTGACTCCAGCCAAAATTCACATTTTGAGAACTTGGCATACAGATGGTGCTGATGAAGAGTCTGTAGAACTGCCCTGAGGTGATTAGCATGATCTTCCCGATTCCGTGAATACACAAGGATGTCGTCAATAAAGACAATCACGAAGGAGTCGAGAAACGGCTTGAAAACCCGGTTCATAAGATCCATAAAAGCTGTTGGGGCGTTTGTTATCCCAAAAGACATTACCAAAAATTCAAAGTGCCCATAACGAGTCCTGAAAGCGGTCTTAGGAATATCCTGCTCCCTGATCTTTAACTGGTGATACCCGGACCGTAAATCAATCTTGGAGAAAAACCTAGCACCTTGCAATTGGTCAAACAAATCATCTATCCGAGGCAATGGATATTTGTTTTTGATAGTGACTTTGTTGAGTTGGCGATAATCAATTCACATCCGAAGCAACCCATCCTTCTTTCTGACAAAAAGAACCGGAACGCCCTAAGGCGATACACTCGGCTGAATGAACCCTTTTTCTAATAAGTCCTTCAACTGCTCGTTTAAATCCCTCAACTCTGCTAGCACCATTTTGTACGGTGGAATAGATATTGGCTGTGTATCTGGCAATACATCATCCCCGAAATCGATCTCCCTATCTGGTGGAATCCCTGGAAGCTCGTCTGGAAATACTTCGAGAACTAATTCACAACTGTCACGAACTCGGGGGAAGACACCTATGAAGCGGTGTCCATAACCCAGACCAAATGATAAATGATCCTTTCTTTATCATCTTCGAGGCCTTAAGGTAGGAAATAAACCTACCCCTTGGCACCACAACATTCCCTTTCCACTCAATAATTGAATCATTAGGAAACTCGAGCCTCATAATTCTGGTTCGACAATCGAGATTAGCAAAACACGAGTAGAGCCAATCCATTCCCATGATAAGATCAAAATCTACCATCCCAAGATCCATAAGATCAGTCGTGGTATCCCGACCATACACCATGACAACACAATTCCTATAGACTCACGTGGCTATAATGGAATCACCAACCGGAGTCGACACGGAAAATGACTCATGAAGTTGTTCGGTTTCTATCCCAAAACTTGAAGCAATAAATGGGGTAACATATGACAAAGAGGACCCCGAATCAATAAGAGCATAAACATCAAGGGTTTGTATAGTCAGAATACCTGTGACAACATCTGGAGAAGCCTCAACACTCTGGCGACCACTCAAAGCATAGAATCGACTGGGTCCACCTCTACCTCGTACCCCACCCCTAACTGCACCACGCCCTGTTGGAGCTGGAGGACGCACTGAAGATATGGCGGCTGAAGAACTGGCTGGCTGAGCAGTGCCCTTACCCGTGCCCTGACTGGGCGCACGACAATCCCGCCGAAAATGACCTCTCACCCCACATCTATAGCACACCGGGATATATAAGTAACAAGGCTCGGTATGAAACCTCCCACACTTAGGGCACAGAGCCCTCCTCTACTGCTGGAACCTCCCTCCTGGACGATCGGACTGATGGGGTCTCCTACTGTCTGAACCTGGTCTCAAGCGACTGCTCTGCTGATAGGTGTGTACGGATGACGGTGCACTGGCTGAGGACTGTGCATGAGACTGTGATGGCCCAGATGACCCTCTCCCATGAGCTGGTCTCCTCCTCCAAGTGAACTCCCCAAGTGGCCCGCTGAACGGGCCCTGCTACTACTCTCTCTCTCCATTCTTATCTTCAACTTTCTAGCCTATGTAGCCTGGGCGAATCCCACTATCTTCCCATAATTCATGTCTGAGTGCAAGGCAGTTGTAGCAGCTTCATTTACAACCAAGGGACTAAGGCCCTGAACGAATCGTCGGACTCTGGCATCCATAGTCGACACCAAATGAGGAGCATATTTGGACAATCGCACAAATTCCATGTGGTACTCCCACACACTTATGTTGCCCTTCCTGAGGACCTCAAACTCTGTAGCACGGGCTGCCATAGTCTCGACAGGCAAGAAGTGATTCATGAAAGCATCAACGAACTCATCCCATCTCACCGGAGGGCTTCCCTCCCCATGGGAATCCTCCTACATCTCAAACCATGAATAGGCTGCTCCCCTCAACCTGTAAGAAGCTAACTCAAACCCCTCTGTCTCTGTAGCATTCATAACCCGAAGCGTCTTGTACATCTCATCTAGAAATCCTGAGGATCGTCCTCTGGGTCAGTACCTGAGAACTCTGGAGGGACCAACCGCAAGAACTGGTTGACTCTGGAACCGACGGAATCTCCCTGCCTGCTAGAGGATGCATGGGCAACATAGGATCTCTGGGCCTGGGAGGCCACAAGTTGCGTCAACATATGAATAGCTCCTCTGAGGTCCCCATCAGATATACCGGAACCAGGAGCTGGGACTGAAGAAGAATCAGGGTCATCAGCAGAAGGGACTGCACCACCCTCCGCCTTAGCAGGAACACTCTGGTCTGGAATAGGAACACTCTGTTCTGGAATAGGAAGGCCAGGCAGATCTAGGGTCGGGGAATCACTCTCACCCGCACCATCTGGTACAGAATTCATGACCACTCCTGGGGTGGCATTGGACTTTAGGCCGAGTCGAGCTCTCTTCTTTGGTGCCATTTACTGAAAAATTCGGAACAATGCACGAGTTAGACAAGGATATTTTCATTTTCCACTTCACCGCATGATACAAAATAACAATGAAAGGGTATTTTCCTAAATGTCCATGTAGCCCCCTAATTATAGATGTGTTCGACAACACACCGATAAGAAGGGCTCTACTAGACACGACTCCGAGACATCCTAGGACACTTTAAATACCTTAGGCTCTGATACTAAGTTTTTCACGCCCCAAAAATCAAGGGACATGACCGGCGCTCAACCGGGTGACCCCAGTCAAGTGGACCTGGATTCGCCTTTCCTACCCCACACATTTCCCCGTGTTGACCATATACATTATCCCTTGTGAAGTAGCAAGTTTGTGTTTAAACATAGATTTACAAATTGAGTTCCTTTCTACCTTTTTAACATTTTCAACATTTGATTACCCAAAAGCATACATGATACGTACATACATTCATTTACCAACGTGGACCACGATTCCAGCACGCACAGTTACTACCCCAAAATACATATGTACATCACCACGGTGTGTCTACGGAGCCTTTACGAATACTAAGGACTTATACAATACTTGCCAGAAACAAGGCCCCGGCTATACCTTACATACATAACAGACTCAAAAGGAAGTGGCATGAACCACACACGGCCCCGAGAGGAAGTAGGGTTCACCAGTACAGCTGACGGGATGGAGAGGAGGCACTACTGACGGTGGGCTGAATTGCCTGCTATGGAACCACCTACATTCAATATAAAAATGTAGCGCCCCCGGAAAAAGAGACGTTAGTACCATTGAATAGTAGTAGTATGTATGAACAAACTTCACTCTAAGTAAAATCAGGAAATGCACAGGTAGAAAATAGTTAAGCAAACCAACACGTAATACACAATGATGCAGAACAATTGCAATTAAGGGTCTCACAAGTTTTTCATCTCAACACAATCACACTCCACCCTTGTTCCTTCTCATCATTCCAACCTTATTACTTCATGTTGCGGCGCGCAATCCGATCCCACCTGACAATCACATTTCAACATCATTTATTATGTTGCAGCGCGCAACCCAATCCCACCGGACAATTTACATTCCACCTTTATTCCTTCGTGTTGCGGCGTGCAACCCGATCCCACCGGACATCACAATTAATAGGAAACAACAATAGTTAACAATTCAATCACATGGCTTCAAACCATCAAAACTACCATTTCATAACAATCAAACAATCATGTGTTCATAATAGTTCTTACCAGCTAATCATTTAACCACAAAGGTGTTCATCAACAAGAATATGATTTCATTTCAATCAACAACTCATAAGAAGCCAAGCCACAATAATCTTACCAATAGTGCATCATATAAGATATTGCCATGATCATGAAGTTCAATTAAATCAATTCCCGACCTTCTTTCGTCACTTGTTACATGGACCTTAGTACATAAGTACATACACACATTTAGTTCATTACCATCATTTCATACCATCACATTTTAGAATTCAGATATTTAGCAAGTCTTACATTTTAACACAGTCATTCCACAGACAATTTGTTCACAGTTACTCCACAAGAAACTCATATTGTATATTTGGGAATCAACAGGGTGATTTTACGGAGATTAAGGTTCGCCATACATACCTGGAGTCGAATTTTCCTTTTTAACTTCTACTCACAATTCACCGAACCGTCTAGTACCGTCAATCTAGTGCACAA